>JADRCH010000121.1:3560271-3625637 GCA_019843965.1 Rhynchomys soricoides
CAGCTCATAAAGATTCAGAAGGGAACCAGTGCTATTTGGAATTAGGTTACAGGTTACATTCTGACTACACACACACACACACACACACACACACACACACACGGCTATGTTTTGCCTATGTCTTGATAACTTGAGTGAGGTTGAATTAAAAAGCAATGGACTCATTTGTTCAGTAGAAGAACTATCAGGACACAGTAGCTTTGAGCATTCATGCTGTGGTAGTTATATATGCTTGGCCTAGGGAGTCGCACTATTAGGAGGTGTGGCCTTTGGAGTAGGTGTGGCCTAGTGGAGGAAGTGTGTCACTGTGGGGGTGTGCTGCCTAGAAGACAGTCCTCTCCTGTTGCCTTGGAATCAAGATGTAGAAATCTCAGTTCCTTCTCTAGCACCATGTCTACCTGCCTGCTGCCATGCTTCCTGCCATGATGATAATGAACTACACTTCTGAAACTGCAAGTCAGGCCCAATTAAATGTTTGCCTTTATAAGAGTTGCCTTGGTCATGGTGTCATTTCATAGCAATGAAAATCCTAACTATGATGCATGGTTATTGATCATTGTTCTTGGCTAAGAGTTTACACCACTGGCACCCCTTGTTCTCAAACCTTTGGGTTTTGACTTAGCTATGCTACTGGCATCTCTGGTTCTCCACCAGTTCTCCATGCCATTGAACTCTGAAGCTTCCATAATCGTTTGACCAATTCCTGTACTGTCTCCTCTCATATAAAACATCTATCTATCTATCTATCTATCACATATGCATTTCCATATTTGAGCACAAGAGACACCAGGTTCGTTATCTCTCCTCCACACTCTATAAAAAGAACCTCTCCCAGAAGTTCTATACACTGTGTGTTTGTGGATATGCATAGAGAAAAAGATACATCTGAATACCTGTTCTGATACTCTGGACAACCCTCAGTAATGTAATTATTAGGTATAAAATGAGTAGAATTGACTTAGGAAATCAGGCAGTTATTTAAAAAGAGAAGTCTCCATGACTTTGAAGTATGCTCAAAGCAGAAACCATGGAAGAAATGAGGACAAAATCAAGAGTGAACAGCGGACATATATGAAATACATTAAATTTCAGTTGTTTCACTGGGCACCCACTCATGAGAGGTTCCTTAGCTCCACTAAGGAATTAGAAAAAAGAATGCTTAGTTTGATGTTAGATGCCTTGAATGACTAAATTCACCACAACCACTTGGTAATGTCTACCACTTAAAATCTTCTACTCTCTAAGTGTGTAAAAGTGGAATAACAGTACCAATTGTATCCTACTATAATCATGGTGAGGAATTGAGATGCTAAGGTTCTTAGCACAGGGCCTCACACAGACATACTCAACCAATACCAGGAGAAAAAAGGAAAGACAAGATAAGACAAAATCCAGCCAACCAACCAAAAAAAAAAAAAACCCTCTGTCATTTAAAAGAATACAACTAAATTAAAATATAAACAGTAGAAAATTACAAATTATTGAAGAAGTGGCATCCTAAATAAATACATTTAAGTCAATATTATAAGCACAGTTTTCAAAAGATAAAGTATGCATCTTCAAAAAGTTATTTTGCTCAGGTTATGAAATTTGTCCAGGCTTTTGTAATTTTATCGTTTTCAGTTTTATATAAAAACTTGAGAATACAGGTTATAAATTAATTTCCTGTATACACAAAGCATTTACCATTAAAAAACATACTTCATATAATGAGAACACCATGCTAAGCTCGTACCTAGAGGAACATCTTTAGGAAGAGAACATCTGTTTTTCACAGCAGTGTCTTTCCGTCTCATCTGTCTAGTTCCTGGTGATGCCCTGATAATACAACAGATCTCTGATGTGTTTGGAGAAAACTGAAAAGAAAGAAAAGTAGTTACTGCATAATTCTTCTAAGTATTACATTTAATGCTGTCTAATTTAAAGTATAAACAGTCTCAGTATTCTTGGTTAGAATGACAGAATCATATCAGAAAACTGTAAGTAACACCCAAATAAACAAGAATATGTACCATGTCCAAGGAATGGCTTAGTAATGGTGTTAGTATTGAAAAATAAAAAGGGATGATGAATTATCTTAATTATTTTCCTATTGGATAAAACACAATGACCAAAGCAACTTATAAAAGAAAGACTTTAGTTTGGCTTATGGTTCCGGAGAGTTAGAGTCCATATGGTAGAGTGAAGCCACAGCATCAGGAATAGCTGAGGGCACACATCTCAAACCATGAGCAGGAGGCAGAGAGAACAACGTACCTCGCTTTTGAAAGCACAAAGCCTGACCCCCAGTTATACATCTCCAACAAAACTACACATCTCCCAATACTTCCCGAACAGAAAGGACCCATATTTAAACACAGGAGCCTGTGGGGGCCAGTTTCATTCAAATCACCACAGAATGGATCAAGGACCAAGAAAATAGGTACTTACTGGGAGGCTAAAGTGAATCATGATTTGAAACACTTTGGAGGGGGTATTTATAATGCCCTGATTTATTGTCTAAATGAGGGAACAAAGGTGTTGATTTACTTCTTATTTAAACCATACACATCCTCTTTTGTATGGATTCTATTTCATACCCACGTCTGCTATCTGACTTCTTTCAACAGTCTCCTCCCCTCTAAAACACAGGACAAAGAATCGTCCTAAGGGCCTATCAAATCATTTCCTTCTGGAAGATTTCTGACCATTCAGGGTAGAGGTTCTGTGCTGCAAACAGCTGAAATGAAGTGAACACACATCAGTAAATACTGAGATGCCCTGCCCAAGGTGCCTTGTCCTCTAGACAAGAGACTGAAAGATTCTGCTCTTAGCTGTCTAATGTTGTCAGCCTGGAAGGTCAGCCATATCATCTAACAATGATTTCACAGCTGACAATTGACTTACAATTGAGATTGTTCAATTAGCTTTTCACATCTATAATATTAACTATGACTGCATAATAAGTCATTAGCATACAGAAAGAGTGTATATGTGTGTGCATATGTTCATGTGGAGTATATATGTTCAGTGGAGCATAAGGGGAACAGAGTGGAGAGGAAGAAAGAGGCAGGGTTGCTTCTTGTTTAATGCTATATATTAGAGGGTGGCTGGTCCATGAGCTTCTGAGATGCTCTTGTCTCTAAGTACAAATCATTTAGGAGATTCTCAAGCAAGGTGGAAGGCAAGGCCTGACCCATTAGGGTGTTCTCTGGCACCTACATGTGGGCCATGGCATCTGCACACATATCTGCAACTCCATATATGCACATACATGTACAAATAAAATTTGTAACATTATAGCACAGCACAATGAAAAAAGAGTGAGCCATGACAAAAAAATTTCATAACACAGGACCCAAAGACAAGATTTTTTTTCCAGCTTCTGAAACAGGGGGAAAAAAACCCAATCAATATGGTTCCTCAAAATATGGGAAGCAAGAACACTGCTAAGGTAATGCTGAAGAAATTCTAAAGAAAATGATTTGTATCTTCAATTCTCTAACTAGGTAAGGTGATTCCTCAGCTGTGAGGATGGATTAAAACTTGATCTGTCATGAACGATTCCAAACAATCCCACACTTTGCTTCATAAGCGCTAGAGGAGGGTTCACTTCTCTAACTATGTGGGTAGGAAGCAGGGGGTGCCAGCGAGCTAGCTACAGGATGGGGAGTGTTGGTAGTAGATTTGTGAAGTGAATCCCCACAATTGTGGTTTAGGCAAATCTCAGGATGACAGACAACTGTGTCCAGGCATATAAAGCACACATCAGAAAACTCTAGCAGAAACTTGTTTAAGTGAGTTAAAATTTGATGGCTATCAGATCTAAAAACAATTGTTGTATAAACAATTAACAAAAGAGTCTAGGATTGATTAGACGGGAAAACCAGGAGACAAATACCATAGGCAGAACTATATCTTTCTAAAAAAGATATCAGCAACTGTGAAGGTGACTTTACTTGAAAATGTGGTCATTACAGATTTCATCAAATTAGATATAACCCGTGTCCTTAAAAAAAACAGGAAACTTGTACACTGACCCACAGGAAAAAATGTTTGTGAAGACACAGAGACACACAAAGAGAGAAGACAGCCTTATGAGAGTTGACAAAGAATGGACCTATGTTATCCCAGTCACAAAACGACATCATGTAGCCTGACAGAAGAAAGATCGGCCTCCAGTGGGTTTGGGGAGCTGTGCCCTGCTAACATCCTGACTTCTGAACTGTGGTAGAGCATATTCTCTTGTTTAAAGAAACCACTCACTTTGTAATATTTGTCACAGCCACTTCAACAAGCTAATGCTCCAGAAAAGAGAAACACACTGGAAGAAGTGATCACAGTTTGCTACATGCTCAGCAGCATCTCCACTGATATAAATACACATGAGACCGAAGGTTCACCATCCTCCTTAAGAAACAGAATCCTGAAGGAAAGAGCTGTCCATGTTCCACTTTCCTCAGCATCTGTCTCTAGGGCGAACACAGAAAAAGACTGTATTTGAACCATCTACTTAATCAATTAATATATTGATCTGACAGGACCGACACACACGCTGACAGATCAGTCAGTTTACTGTTCTTTGCTGGGACCAAAAGCCGCTCTACAGATGAAACCTTTCCTAAGACTCGAAGCTTTTCCAGACCAAGTGCTGGGCAATATCCGTGAATACAGCTGCGGTCAGATAAAAACAAGATATTTTTTATTTCTAGTGTTTTTTTTTTTCTTTTTTGAGGGAAATAATAGGGAAGTACTCCCAACATATATGGGGAAGAATCAGTGGCTTTAAAAAATCAGAGAAAAGATTAAACCAATAGAAAACCCACCCAAGATGTTAAAAATGTATATTATCAAAGAACAAATTAAGGAATAATCAGAGCTGTAACAAAGTATTTTAGCTAAAAAAGAATTCTGTAAGATAAAGGCAACTGATTCAATACATTCTTAAAGTTTCCCACCCTACTTTTAAAATAAAAAATGCATCACACTCCAACATGTTCTCAAAAGAAGGCTTCCTTTTCTGAAGCAGTGCTTCCCTATATAGGGCAGCCTAGTCTTGAGATCCTTTACTTCTTCCTTCCAAGTGCTGGGATTAAGAAAGTTTTTCACTTACAAATTACAGAGTGGAAAAACAAATTATCTGGAAAGGAATGCAATTTGGGATGATCTCAGCGTTTCCCTGTCCAATACCAAATACCATGAAATAATTGTAATGGAGAATGGAAACTTATTTTGTAAGCTCAGCAAGTTTTGGTTGTAAACCTTGTTCTATGATCACAGCAGTGAGCAGGAAACCCGGGCTTAGACAATTACAGTTTCATCTCCCTGGCAACGACAGATAGACCAGGACAGGTATGTGACTCAGGCAAAGCCATCAGGAGTCCTTATCCACTCTGGAAACACATATACACACAAGAATAAGCCTTTTTCCTTCTACTGGGGCTAAACCACAGAAGATGAGGAAAGCCTGTTTCTAACAGAAGCGTAAGTGAGGAAGGCCAACAAAGATACGCTAAATAAAGTTAAGAGGCTAAAAACAAGTGTGAGGACTGGAGTTTGGATCCCTCACACCCATGAAAATGTCAGGCAAGTATGGTAGCCTCATGTCATCCAGGCACCAGGGAGGCAGAAATAGAATCCCCTGAACAAGCTGCCTAGCCAGACTCACCCAAACTGGGAGTTCTTTGTTCAGAGAGAGACTATGCCTCAATATACAAGGTGGGAAGCAACTTGATGTCAACCTCAGAACTACACATGTGCGTGTGTGTGCGCGCACGCACACACACACACACACACACTCACACTCACATGCTTGTGCCCATGCCATGAGAACACACATGCACACACCACAATACATATCCAAATAATAAATAAATAAAATAATCATAGAAACATCTAGAAGTTTCAACAAGAATTTCTAACAAGTGCTATTCAGTTTCTGAATTCAGTCATTTCCTACCCATTTATGAGTCAATAAGTCATACTACCACATCCCATTGTGGATTATACTTGTGTGTGTGTTTGAAGCTAGGATGTGCAGGCTACAGAGCTAGCAACAGACGCTTCTCACACGCATAGAGATGTCAGGCTCAGGGCACAGCAGAACAACTATTTTTTCAGCAATTGAAAAAAATTGAAAATGTTACCTCATTTGAAGAACTTTCTTGCCAACTTGACACAGGAACAATTTCACTTGAGTTAACATAATTGCTGACATTTGGAAATAGTTCTTCAAAAGATATATTTTGCACTGGAGACAAATCAATCTATACAATAATATAACTCTTTTTAAAGTTTCAAAAACAACTAGCTTTAGGTAATTAACATTGAAAGTACTATCTTATTGAAGCATTGTCATATATATTTGATGCACAAATAATTTCATTTGAATAAACATAATTAAATTTAGAAATCATTCTTCAAATCATATTTAACTGTGGATAAATCAATGTATAAATTATTTTCTCACTAAAGCCAAACAGAATACAAAATCACAAATACTGGCAACAATGTACAGGGGCTGGAAACTGACTGGAAACTAGCACATTGCTAGTAAGGTTGTAAAGTGATGCAAGCCCTATAGAAACAACTTTCTAGAAAACTTAGAAGTGCCCCTACTATATGACCTAGATATTCTACTCCTGGGTATATTCTCAGAGGCACTGAATTAGGGAACTAATACTTGTACACCTGCATAATTTTACCTCCAGTGTTCATAACAACCAAAGCACAAATAACCAAGATGTCCACTGACTGACAGACACATAAATAAAAGGTGATCTTAAAACAGATACTTTCATCTCTAAACTGTAAGTAATTTCGTGTGTGGTGTGTGTGTGTGTGGTATGTGGTGTGTGGTGTGTGTGTGTGTGTGTGTGTGTGTGGTGTGGTGTGTGTGTGTGTGTGTGTGGTGTGGTGTGTGGTGTGTGTGTGTGGTGTGTGTGTGTGGTGTGTGTGTGTGTGGTGTATGGTGTGTTGTGGTGTGTGGGATGGTGTGTGAGTGGTATGGTGTATGGTGTGGTGTGTACGTGTCTGTGTCTCCGTGTGTGCATGTGTGTGTGTTGGTGTGTACATACCTCTGTACTTATGTGAAAATCAGAGAACATCTTTCAGGAGTTGGCTTTTACCTTTCACAGTGTGAGTCCTGTGGCTAGAACTCAGGTTAAAGAAGTGCCCTTACCCACTGAGCCACCTCACATTATCTGTTTTTTAAAACTAGTTTATTTCATGTGTATGGGTGCTAGTATGTCTGTACACCATGTGTATGTAGTACTTGTTTCAACCAGAAGAGGGTGTTGGATTCCCTGGAACTGGAATTATAGAGGGTTATGCTGAGAATCAAACCCCAGTCCTGTGAAAGAACAGCCAGTGATCTTAGCTACTGAACCATATCTTCAGTCCTTGGAAGTAATTTCTGACACATGCTATCACATATGCAAACTTGAAGGCATAATATCTGTGAATTATATTAGTCAAAAAGGAGGAATACCGCCGGGCACGGTGGAAGACACCCATAATCCCAGCTACTAGGGGAGGTGGAAGCAGGAGGGTCAACTGATCCCAAGATAAATCAGACCCTGCCTCAAAAACCAAACAACGGAGTAAGCAATGTGTGATTTTAATTACACGAGGCACTCACTGTAGTTCACTTCATACACAGAAAGTAGAGAGGTGACTGTCAGGGCCCGGGGGATGGTTCTACAGGGAGTTACTATTTAATAGGGATGAGATCTCAGTTTTACAAGGTAAAAAGAATCCTAGAGCTAGACAGAGATGATGGCTGCACAGAAATGTTCACTGCACAGCTAAACGTGGCTAAAATTCTAAGTTTTATGTTTCATATATAGAAAGGCTGGCCATGGCTGGTCATGGCAGTATAGGACTTTGATCCCAACCTTCCAAAGACAGAGTTGGGCTGATCTCCATGCACTCAAGTGCAGCCTGGTTTACACAGAGAGTTCGAGGCCATTCATGGCAGTAGGGGAGAGGAAGAGAAGGGGTAGAGGGAGAAAAATTTGTGACCTGGCAAGTTTGGAGCTAGAGAGATGGTTCAGCCATTAAGAATGTGTACTGCTCCTGAAAAAGGACCTGAGTTTAGTTCCCAGCAACCTCATCACAGAGTTCACAACCACTTGTAACTCCACCTGCAGGGGATCTGATACCCTCTTTTGGCTTCTGTGGGCACTCATACTCGGGTGCACACATCCACACACAGATATGTACATGTAATTAAAAATAAAATCTTTATACAAAGCTCCAAAACGAAGTACATATAGCGTATTTCCAATGAAAGTGTGTTTCTGTAGCAGAAAAGCACAAGCATTACTCTTTACAGGCAAATGCCTATGGTACAACATAAACAGATGAATGGGAGAAGAGATGTTGGAAAACAAATGCCATAAGGGCCAAAGGCTATACTTACCACAAACTCAGCTATGTCTGAAGATGGGGTACTTGTTAGCAGGGCTTTGCTTTGCTTATCAGGAAGAATACAACCCTTTTTCTATAAATATGTACATAATAGGAGATTATCAGAAAGAAAATATTTTGTAAACGGTAATTCAAAGTTAGCACACTAGAGCATATGTAATAACAGTACAACCCTTATTCTGTAAATTAAATTTTAAAGCACCTGATAGGAAACTGAAGAATTTTTGGGACTGAACTAGGTCAAACAACTCTGAATAGAATTGTATATGATGACTGAACTACCAACCAAAGAGCATACATGGGCTGGATCTAGGTCCCCTGCACATCTGTGGCAGATATGCAGCTTGGTCTTCAATGCAGGTTCCCCAACAACTAGAGCAAAGACTGTCCCTACCTTATTCCTGTGAATCCTGTTCCCCTAACTGGGCTGCCTTATCTGGCCTCTGTGAGAGAATGTGCCTAGTACTGCAGTGACCTGATGTGCCAGAGTAGGTTGGTACCTCTGGGGACGTGACTCAGCCTTCTCAGAGGCAGTGATCGAGATGTAAAGTGAATAAATAAATTAAAAGAATTGCATCTGGTGTAACAACTATATCAGAATGCTTAGGTTAAAATTAATTTAGGAAGAGAAGCTGGCATAATAAGTAGGGAACAGTGCTTTGATTACATTCTTAAACTGCTTTAAAATTATTTGTAGCATTTGTTTAGTTCCTGGAATCCTACTGCACTTTTTATATAGTTTCAGACTTTTAATTTAAATACTGTAAATTGTCTCACTGCTGTAACAAAATGTCAGGCAAGAAGTAAGAGAGGAAGGGTTCATTGTGGCTCACTGTTCAAGGGTACAAACCACTGTGGTGGAGAAGGCATTCTGGCAGAAGCTGTCTACATTGCATCCATGGTCACAGAGAGATGTGGGAATGTCTGTGCTTAGCCTTTTAGCTTTTCTCCATGTGGTCCAGCACATGGAATGTTGTCACTCATATT
The DNA here is from genome assembly GCA_019843965.1 of Rhynchomys soricoides. Taxonomy (NCBI): domain Eukaryota; kingdom Metazoa; phylum Chordata; class Mammalia; order Rodentia; family Muridae; genus Rhynchomys; species Rhynchomys soricoides. Next base: position 3,569,668 of record JADRCH010000121.1, read on the forward strand.
TAGGGTAAGTCTTTTATCTCAATTAACCAAATCTATACCAATCACTCACAGACATGACCATAGACTGTCTTGTAGATGATTCTAGGTCCTATCAAGTTGATGATCAATTTGACGAACATACATGCCCTAGGAAGTTAAATCTGTTGGTGAAGAAACTGCTAGGACCAGCACATTTTGAATTTTTATCAATATTGTTCCTAGTCTATTACAGTTCTTAGTCTTTTTCATGGTGGGGTCTTTTATGAAAGTTTTCTATTTGTTATGTAAATGTAGGTAGTTTTTAACTTAAATAGTTATTAAGAAATACTTATGTAAAATAGTTGAAGAATTTGTTAAAATCAGAATTTTCCCAAACAGCTTAAAAATTAAATTCCATGACATGCAAAAGCCATCACAAGACATGTACAGAAACATAAATAAAAATTAATAAAAATTCTGAAACATTACTAAACAGTTACAATGATAACCCATGTTTCAGCTTGATATGTACTAAATGGTAAGTTTATAAATGTATTGTATTATTGTTATTCAAGCTTTTTATCCTGTATTTTAATATACGTTTCAATAGAAAGACTATAAAGTGGGAGTGGAGAGCAGGAGAGAAATGAGAGGGAAAATGGAGAGGTGAAGAAAGATGCAGGAGGAGAGGAGCGCTGGAAGAGACAAGAGGAAAAAACAGAAGTTGATTGACAGGAGGGAGAAGGGAAAGGAAAGACAGACAACAATAGAAAGATGAAGAGACAGAGCCACAGGAGGACAGGGATAGTGTGGAGCAGGGAGGCTGGTAATGAGGCAGGAGCTAGAGAGACAGCTCGGCACTGAAAGAAACAAAACACAAAAACACGGCAACTAAGAAGAAAGAAACAGGTTAAAAAAAAAAAGCAAAGCTGGCGTGCCAGATGGGCAGAGAGGCAGGTGGATAGCTTTATTTCAGGCAACCAGCTGCCCTGCAAAATCTTTAGATCCATATCAGCTGTCCAGCTGCAGCCATCACTTCAGCCTCCAGCCAAGTCCTGTGCACAACAGCACAATATAGACTTGGGTGACGCAGTCTTTGCCTCAGAACACCCCATTAGGTCCAGGCAGTCACTGCCGATCCCCCTTACCCTCGTAATTATATCTCAGAACCTGCTTTGCTGGGGTCCCAATGATAAAACTATCCACCCTCAGTTCACTTTACAAAGCATTAGTTTGTATGTATTAGCATATAGCTTACATGCAGCTATAGAATTTAGCTGCACCCTATTTTCTCTGTATTTGTTAAGAAATTTAGTATTTCTAGATCTTCCTAATCAGTACATTTTATAGCCTTCCTAAGAATTATGAGTTAATAAAATACCAGGACTTACCAGCACAGGTTCCAGGGGCTGAGGCAACAGAGCATCTCTGACTGCATTGCTTTCAAGAGCTGAACTAAGAGGAGAGCACAGAGCCTTGCTGTCTGGATGACTGGAGCTCAACTTTGTTTGAACAAGTGGACCTTTAACTTCAAATTCTTTTTCAGGCTGAAACACATTCACAATATGAAATATAATTCACAATGCTATAAAGCATTCTCAGGTATCCTATTCTAGCTGAAAAAAATAAGATTTAAATTTGAAGACAAATGATTTTCTAGGAAAAAAAGAATGTAGGAATATATATATATATATATTCCAGCACTATAAAACAAAACAACCCAAAGTCTGACATATGCTTAAAAAATAATACATCCATATATTTAAATGAAAAATCTAGTAAAGGACAAAAGAGGTTGAGCCCACTTCTACCACATTTAAGGTGATAACTCTCACATTTTCTTTAAGATTGGAAATGTGGCTTGATCAGTGGCAGAGCATTTGGCCAGCAGAAGTTAGGACTTAGGTAAAAAGGAGCTAGAAACCCAAATAATGTTTTGTGAAAACAAAATAAATTATGAGATCTGTTTGCTAACACCTAAAATTATACTATGGAAAATATTAAATATATTTATTATTGTCTTTATTATACAATAATCTGTATTTAAGAAACCACATCCTATAAAAAAGAAAATCCTCTTAACATCAGGACATGTTAACCATCACCAAGTGTGTTGTTTTGTTAACTAATCCCTAATCCCTAAACTGAATATTATAATATTATAGTATTTAAAATATAAGCATGTCAAACATAAGTCGGGTGGTAAAATTTTAATTTCACATAAAATTAGACAGTGATGGTCTAATCATGAGGAACTTAAGTTGAGTATCAGGGGCTGGCAGAGTGTGGGGAAGGAAGTAGGAGCTAGGAAGGTATAGTCCCTGGCAATGAGTAAACGTGAGAACAGAGTCAAGAGCAAAGCATGCAGTGGCCTCAACGGACTTCTTTTCTCTGAAAGGTTTTAGCCCTTGAAGACAGACATCTCCTTCAGCCTTGCCCTCATTCTAAACAGCTCCATCCGCCAGGCAGTTGACATGCACAGCTGTCCTCTCAGTCCCTTGACGCCTGTGTTACCTTTTCTCTCACGCCTCTACAGTCACCGTCACAGCCTAGCCCTTGCTCCAATAGAAACTACAGAATCATCAATTCACATAGCTTCCTATGCCTTTCTTTAAGTGTGTTAAGTAGAATAACATGTTCCCCTTGTTAAAATCTTTAGTCTACAGATCCTGTTATTGTATCTTCACCATGGTCCTCCTTCAGACTTCTTTCTAGTTTATCTAACCTGTATGTCATTATTCATCAGCACAACTAATTCTTATCCCTGCTCCTCCTGTCACAGATGCCTGGCAAATCTTCAACCTCAGGCAAGCCCTCACTCCCACATCCTCTGTACCGTCAGTATAAAGTATAATGAATGCTGGTCGAATTGCGTAACCTGGCAGATCACAGGCTCAACAAAAGTCATCTCACAAACAGCTCTACTGCGTATGTCTAGCTGCTCGTGGCCGTCTCCAATGGTGCTCCAGTCTCCTTACACATGTCTTCCTCCCTTAGCAAGTCTCAGCTGAAAACTTCACCATGCACCCCATAGCAACAGTAACTAACTAACAGGATGCCACCTAAGACGCAAAAATGTCAAGGCTCAGTGCAAACTGTGAGGCCTTTGTTTAAAAATCATTAAGAATTTAAAGATAGAACACTGAGTGTGGTATGTGCCCTTGTAAGTACAAATTCAACCTTCTCACACTGAATTTATAAACTCACCACAATGAAAATATCCCTTCTGTTAAAGGGCCAGTACCCATGCTTCAATTCTAGACTGATGCTTCAGTGCTTCGTTTGTTTTTAACTGCTGGATAATGTTATTATATAGATGTGCTACATTTTATGACTCACTTATTAGGTGGGCATTGGGGTTATTTCTATTCTTTGGCAATTATAAATAATTGTAAGTGCTTATGTACACGTTTTTGTGATGATAGATATTTTTATTTTTCTTTGGCATAAAAGTTAAAACAGAATTTCTGGATCCACATTTAAATTTTGAAGACTCAACAAACTGTTTTCCAAAGTGGCCATACCATTTTGCATTCCCAGAAGGATCTATAGAGATTGCAATTTCTCCATATCCTCACCAATACTGGTTACTGTCTGTTTTATCGTGGTCATCTTGCTGGGTATGAATAAGTATATTATTGTGGCTTTGATTGGCATTTCCTTAATGCATGATTATAGTGAGCATCATTTCATGTGCTATTGGGCATTGGAAGATAATAGGGCCATTTTTAAACACCAGGATATCATAATAATAGATTTATATTCAGGAAGACACATCTCTGATAAGCATAGCTTTTGAAAAAAGGTAGAACACACAGTAGCAGAGAAATGGCACTAATGTAAGACAGAACATACTTCAATTGCAAAATATTTGATCTGTATGAGAGAGGGGCACACCAGTAAAGCTGCATTATAGAGCAGACATTCTAGTTGAAGGACAAGGTACAGGTACCCAGGAGAAGCGAGAAAGAAGTAAAGAGAATAGAGAAAGCATATGGAAGACTTTCTTTTAGTGCTTTAAGACAATGAATTGAAATTTGGGTGAAGTTTAACTAGATCTCCAGGGCATGGGATGTTCCACTTGCCTACTGGGTGAAATCCAATGCTATGCTCCCATCTTCCTGTCCACCATTTTTAGTAGTCTTCAAAAGTGATCTGATATATCCAGTTTTTTAGTAAAAAGGCTTCTTGAGACCCAGCCTTTCCATTCAGTTGCTACTCTTTTCCTCTTTTCTGATATTTCCCGTTAGGGATCCCCCCAATCCCCAGTTTTGCACTTTGCCTCTGCTCCTTCTGATGCAGCATCTTGGTCTTCAGCTTCCTTTCATGCTTGGTGAGCCAGCAGCACAAGGCTGTAGTCTTCTTGGGTCTTAGATCCAGAGGCTTGTTCTTTCTTGCCCTTGTAGAATTTCCTGAGGTTTTCTTCTTGAGTCTGATTAATGACAGTGAGGACACAGGCGATGGATTTGCATACTTGTACTGGGTAGCTTGCATGCAGCACAACTTGTTAGTTTGGCAATGTGAAGCTGGGACAGCTCCACCTTCAGATCATCCGGTTGTCTCAACAGCTCCTCCTTCTTATCCCAAAGGCCCCAACCCTTATCTGGGCCATGGATGAGTTTAAGGTTGGGTTCTATGCATACTTATGAATTCTTCCCCACTTCCAGAGCTCTAACCTATCCTAATTTGGTTTGATGCTCATTGGTCTATTAAAATTGTTCTTGCTGAAATCACCAGACTTTCATGATCTTAAATTCAATTTGCTATTCTTTTTTAAATTAATGAAATTTTTGATCAGTTTTGAATTCACATCAAAGTTGAACAGAAGTACTGAGTTCTCACATAGACCTGGACACCCCTCCCACTGTTACTATCCTCTATATGGTGCTGTGTTTGTCATTGTCATTAATCTACACTCATACCAGTAGCATCTAAAAATCTACAGTTAACCCTGGGATTCACTCAGTGTTGTATATATGCTGTAGTTTTGGACAAGTGATTAACATGTATCTACCATGTCCTATCATAAAGGATAGCTTCTTTGCCCTAACAAATAACCTCTATACTTTACCTCCTCATCCCTTTCTTCCAGTTTCTGGCAACCATTAGGTTTTTGTTCATTTTTATTATCTCCATAGTTTTGTCTTTTCTAGAATATCATGGAGTTAGAATCATATAAACCTTTTCAGATAGGTGTTTTTCACATGGCTTGACAACCCTGTTGCTTTAAAAATTATTATTAGTGTGCTTATGTGTGTGAATATAGGCGCACCTGCACCATGGCATGCATGTGAAGGTCAGAGGACAGTGTTGGGAACTGCTGCTCTCCTTCTACCATAGGTTCCAGAGATCAGACTCATGTCATCAGGCTTGGGCAACAAGAGCCCCTACCTGCTGTCTCATCTGCCCACTCAATACTTGTTCATGTTTAATAATATCACACTATTTGGAGACTCCACAGTCTGTGTTTATGCTCATCTATTGAAAAAGTGGTTTGGTCACTTGTAAGTTCTAGAGATTATGAACGAAGTTGCTATGCACATCCATGTACAGTCCACAGTTTGTGTGGACTAAAGACTTCCCTTCATTGGGTAAACAGTAAAGACTGATTGCTGTGTCATATGTAAATGCATACTCAGTTTTGCTAAAAGAAATGCACAAACTTGTCTTCCAGTGTGGCTGTGTCATATGCAGTTTCCCAGCAATGATTGAGCGAGCGCTCCTGTTACTATACATCTGCAGCAGAATTTGGCATTGTCAGTGTAGATGTGGGACTTTCTATGGTGTGTTTTGCTTATAATTTTCTATGAGCATATGGTGGTGAGCAACTTTTAACACACTTCCTGCCATCTGCAAATCTTCTTAAGTGAAATAACAACTCAGATCTTTTGTCTACTTCATCTTCATATGTAAACTTTAGAAGCTCTCTGTGTTTTTGGATTATCATAATATGTACTTTTTTAGAAATGTAAGGCTTGTCTCCTGTTTCTTCTTTTTCTTTTTTTTTTTTAAAGATGTATTTATTTTATATGTTAGTACACTGTCTCTGTCTTCAGATACACCAGGAGAGGGCATCAGATCCCATTACAGATGGTTGTGAGCCACCATGTCGTTTCTGGAGATTGAACTCATGACCTCAGAAAAACAGTCAGTGCTCTTAACCACTGAGACATCTCTCCAGCCTGTCTCCTCTTTCTTAACATTGGGACACACATGTGCACACACATTTTTGAGAAAGTGTTTCTCACTGAACCAGGAACTCACTGATTCAGGCAGACTACCTGACCAGCAACGCCTCCTCCCCAGGGATCCTCCTGATTCTGCCTCCCTAGCACTGGGACTGCAGGAATATGCTACGGCACCTAGCTTTTACATGTGTCTAAGGATTAAAATGGAATCACCTCTCCAGCCCCTCCAATAACACTGTTATCAATCAGCTGGTCAGGACAAGGCTTAGAAGTCTTTCTCAACACTTGTCACTCCATCATCTAAGTCGATCTATCAACTCTACAGGCAAAACTACTTCAACCCATGCACATCTCTCCACCTCTCCTATAAAGCACATTAGTCAAAGCCAACACGAAATCCCTCACACACACAAAAATCATTACAATTTCTTACTGATAGGTCTCCTTGCTAACATGTTTGCCTTTCCCCAATTTATTCCCTAATCTATACAAAAGAAAGAAAGGGGACTTTAAAACAAAAAAGACCTGCCACAAACTACTAAAAAATGGTGAAAGTAGAAACCTGTTTTCCAGCTAGAAGATAGATACCATCAAACAAGCAAGCAGGCAAACAAAACAACTATCTGACTGGATGATATATATATTTTTAAAAGCCCAATACAATTAATGCAAGGCTTTCAAATTCCAAAGCCTTCCCCAGAGAATTTCCAATTCCAAGCCTAATTTACTGTAGCTCTCAGCATGAAATGATGCTCTTGTTACATATAACTTTGTGCCTTAGTGAATAATGTATACATAATCATTAAAAGGAAATCAGAAAAATGTAAAATACATTTTAATTCTCTTTTATTAAACTTATATAAAGTATATATCCATGTATGGCCTGCATAGGTTTTTCACAAACTTGAGTAAATCTTATGTTCCAAAATGCCTTTTCTAATAGGAAAAAGGAAAGAACAAAAAAAAATATGCTTTTTCTATTGCCTGAAACACACAGAAAATAATTTCTATATGTGTTAATTAAAATCACATCTTCTCTCAGTGCAATTATTTGTATAGTTACCCTGCTTCAATACTTGCTTTTTTCATTTTTTTGGTTGTTGCAGGGTCAATTTTCTCAGCAAATATAACCTCAGAAGCTGCATTTTCTATAAATGAAAACATAGTTTCATTCTATTTAACTGGCCATTAACTGTAAGTACAGAAGACAGAGAATTCAAAATCAAAACCAAACCAAACCCCTGGTTTTAATGACTTTACCTCTTTTACAAAAGGAAAAACTTAATGTATGTTGAATAATCTAACTTGCTTCAGATAGAAGAAAATATCATTTAAAGATTTATGTCAGGCAGGGCTGGAGATAGCCCAGTGGTTAAGAGCACTGGCTGCTCTTGCAGAGGACTTGCACTTGATTCCCAGCACCCACATGGTGGTTCACAACCATCTGTAACTGCATTTCCAGGGGTTCCAATGGCTACTATGGGCACTGTACATGTATGGCACACACATTCACATACAGTCAAAACATTCACACTCATAAAATGAAAGCCCATCTCAGAGCTCTATGTTTCACAGAAGTAAATACATGGTTTACTTTTGAGTTAGCAGGGATGTGTAGGTGAGTGAAGTTCTTTATTTCTTCTCCGCTGTATTTAAACACTCCCTTTCTACTGTGACTTTCCTCTCAGTATTTAGTCACTTACTTACAAATGAAATGAGGTTTCTATGTTGCCCAGACTTGAATTCCTAGGTATAAGCCATTCTCCTGCCTCAGCCTCCTGAGTAGCAATCATTTCAGGTACTCGCCACTATACTTAGCTCTATCAGCATTGAAAACAATTTCAGGCACGGCCTGTGCATTTAAACTTTTCCTGTGCTCCATATTCCCTGCTTCTGCACCACCTCTGACCTGTGGCTGCATTTCTTCCAAGGACTCCTTCAGCGTATTACAACGTTGCCTAGCCCACCAGACAACAGGTAGGAAGACGGCTGTGGGGGATAACACCGCATACAAAGAGCTGAAGAATGTCAGTCTCTAGCTTTACATACTCAGTGACTCCCAAATGCCTGCACTGTACGCACACCTAGTCTTTAAAGATGGGCTTTTTAGCCTGTTACTCAGATCACCCTGATGATCCTTTCTAAAATTCCCCTATGAAAATGGGGTGTGTTCTCCCCTTTGCAGTGACATTTGCATAACTAATTAAGGAAACATTGAAAAAAAAGGAGGACTACAGAAGCACATAGAACTCCAGGATTACTGCTCTACCATCATGTTTTTAAAATAATATTTTCCATCACAAAGCAAAACTTTTGATTTGAGAAGGCCCAGGTACAACCACGATTGGTTTTTGTACCATGACCACTTTCCTACTAATGTTTTTCTCCTCCATTTGTGTTTTTTTGGTGCTCAGTATAAATTAGTGCCACTAATTATTACCTGATGTTAAATTCGAAGTATACTTTGGTTCTGGAGAAATATGTTGGGCCTCTAATGTCATCCCTCTGTAATAAGAACAAATTAGTGATATATTCTAATCTTTTAGTAACTTTCAATTATCCTCAAATTATATTAAAGTAAAGATGTGCAATTAATTATTCTGTAGGGGAAGCACAGCTGGTTAGAAAAATGCATCATGTTTATAGTAACAGTTAACAATAGCATGCACTTACATGTTTATCAGTGTGACACATGTCTGTAGAGGAAAACCACAATGTTTAGAATTACACAGACCTGAGTTTAAGCCAGATCTGCTGCTCATACTGTAGGGGCCTTGAAAAGCTACCCAACTTGTCTTGAGTCTCACTTGCCTTATTTATGCAAAAGCAGTAGCAAACCTGCTACCCAAGAATCTGAGTGATGTTTTTGATCTGAGTGATGTTTTTAGAGATGAATATCTTTCTCTCTTTGGAACTTCCACAAATGAGATAACTGAACACATAGGAGAGGATGAGCTAGTATAATAATGTGTAAGGATCCACATTCAGTGTCTGACCTAAAAACACAATTTGAGCAAGATGGAAGAGTTCCTTGAAGATGAGAGTTGACAGCCTGATGTGAGAGCAGACTCTTCTAGATTCCTGAAGAATACTCTCACATCAGGCTGTTAAGAATCTAGAAGAGTCTGCTCTCACATCACATCTCACGTCAAGACTCTTCTAGATTCCTGACAGCCTGATGTGAGAGCAGACTCTTCTAGATTCTCGTACTAGTTAACTGAAAAGTTGGCTCAGCAAAGAGCAAACTGTTTTCTCTCATTTCCCTTTAAGCTCAGATGTCCAAATAGAACTGCCTTGCTTCTGACTGAACCTTCATGTAAGCTTCTTCTTACTAATGCATCTCAGGTATTCTCTGAATAAACAGCGGTTTTTAGGTGATAAAGAGTCCAGTGCATTAGCACAACTCCAAACTCCTACTCTGAAGCATTAATCTTCCCTGCTGGCCCAGCTCGCACTCAGTGCTGTGGGAAGAGCAGCTCTGCCTGGTTCCTTCTCTAGCTTGTTACCCTTGACCAGCACAACACACACGTACTTGTCTGATGCTGTTTTTCTCTGGCATCAGGTCAATATTATCCGGAAGTAGGGTTTCTCCATTCTGTAAGTTGTCTATTTTCTTATGATTTTTAAAAGTATTCATTGACAGTTAAATCATTTAAAAATTTTCACAATCTGCTTTAGCCATGTTGAAAATCTTTTGTTTATTTATTTACATCACAAATGCTGCCCCACCTCCTGGCCCCCCTTCACAGAGTCCCTCCATCCCCTATCCCCTGAAGTGGTTTTTAACACCTTTGGAACAAAATAAAAATCCTACCCTCAAGGCCTTTCATAGTTCAGATTGTGGCCACCCTCTCAATCTTAGATCCTGCCTCTCTCACAAATACTCAGTTCAGTACACATGCCCTGAACCAACTGCTTCCTCCAGTACCACACTTCTCCTCCCAGTCCTCCTCATGGAAAGTCTACCACTTTTCCCCCAGGAGCCTCATCATCGAGAGATACTGGCATCTCTTAATAATAACCACCTCCACAATAACTCCTCTAAAACAGACCTCTGGGTGTTTTTGAAATAATTATACAAATAATTCATTGTTAATGTTCCTACAGGCCAACAGAGGTCAGTCTGTTCTTAAGCTTTTACAAAACTACATAGAAAACTAAGTAGTCAGTGCATATTCATGGAAATTCTCAGTGTTATACTGAATAGCACATATGGTTAGAATCAAACAGACCAGGTTTAAAATCAGCTTTGCTACTTTTCGGCAATTCACAATAAGTACAGATATTTTTTCCTTTCAGATTACCAAAAATCTAAGAAACTAGAAGTCTAATTCAATTTAGTTAGATGTACAATTGTCTGCAATCCACAAGTGTTTAATATTTTCCCTATAATACTGCTTTTATTTAATATGAATCTAGACAGACAAAAGGTGCCTTTCCCTCTGCTTACATTGAGAGAGCAATCACTCTGTCAACTGTATATCAATTCTATAGACTTACAAAAGCCAGACTAAGATAGGACCAAAGAAAGGAAGGACAAGCGGGAAATGACTACAATCAGCTCACTAAGGTGGATGTCCAAAGCTGTCTATTAATAGCCAACATGAATTAATAAAGACTTGACTGACAAATTTCCACAAAATGAAGCCTGATTCAATTTTGACAAAATAACTTCAGTGAGATAAAAATACACCCTCTGATTTTTATAAAACATTATTTAGCGTATGTGCTATTAAACCAAACTGTGGAGCCAGCCTTGACCACTTTCTCTCTCACTGCATCTCTGGATCCACCAACAAATCCTGTTCATTCTACTTTCAAATACGCTAGAAGCTCAGCCTATTACCCCAGAGCCCTTGTCTGGCTAGTCCTTCTGTCTAAAGTGCTCGTTGCCAACTTGTTCAAATGATGCCTTTCCAATGGCAACCTCCTCACCACACTGTTTAAGCGAGCAAGCCTCAGCCCAACACTCCAGAGCCCATCTTGTTTATTTTCGTCAGTATCCTTCTTTACAACAGAGCACATGGCAGCATATTTCCCTGTCTATTGTCTACCCTTCCATGATGTAGTATAGACGATGCGGATAGTGGTTTTGTGTTTAATTGATTTTACTCCCTACTGTATTCCAGCAATTAGAACACTCCTGGCACAGAGTAAGTGCTCAGCAAACACTGAATGAATGAAGTTCATCTGAGTGGTTGGAATGACAGTCAGCACTATTACAGAACTCTTACAGTAAGGAGTTTTGAAAAGCACAACATCAAATTTTTTAGTTCTTACATTTTTCTATGGCATTTCTCATAGTTTTCTGAAGAGGAACCTATCAAAGGGGGAAAAAAAAACAATCCATTAGACAGAGAGATAATTCAAAGGTGCCCCTGAAGATAAAATTATCCTGGATAAATTTCTCTTCAACATACATAATGACTGAACTTCTGATTTTAGGTTTGACTGTTTTATAGTGTTTTTTGTATATGTCTCTTAAATCAGACAAAGGTATTTTGAAAATATCAAAGTAAACATAACAAAAAGTATTATGAAATGTTACAAGATACATAAATATTTAGACAGTTCTTTATAATCTAGTTGTCATTCACAACTAGTATCTTGGGAATTTTACAATAATCATATCAACCAAACACACCAATTTAATTTTTTCCCATTTTACATATAAGAAAACAATGGCTGGTTGGTTACAAAACTGGCCAACTGACTTCTTATGTATTTAGCAGAATCAATGGGGTTCAGGCGCAGTAAGAAAAACTATCTCAAAAACTAGGGTGGATCGGTGAGATGAATAAACTCAGCAGCTTCCCAAGCACACACCAGGCCCTGGGTTAAATCTCCAGCCCTGCATACAAACCAACAACAACAACAAAACAGATTGAGTTAGGCTGGGAGAAGCCTTAGTCAGTAAAGGACATGCCAATTATTCATGAAGACCTTACCTTGACCCCCAGAACTCATGTTGTGGAAGTAAAAAAACCAACTCCTAAAAGTTGTTGTTGGATCGTTACAAGTATGTCTTGGCACACATATATGTATGTACACTCACATTTATACATTAAATAACTGCATTTTTAAAAATTGGGGGGTGGCAAGATGGTTCACTGGGTAAAGTGCTTGCTGCCAAGGATGACAATGTGAATTTGATCCTCAGGACTCCTCCAGGCTGTTCTCTCGACTCTATATTTGTACTAAGGCACATGCAAATGCTCACTCGTCATGCATAAACATACACAGACAATAAATAAATAAATAAATAAATAAATAAATAAATAAAATACAACCAATAAAATAAAGCCCATATGTACTAAAACTACTGTTAGGTAGTATTTGAAGCCAATAGCAATCTCAGCTTAGGGCTTAGCTTGGAAATCATTTAGGAGAGAAGAGAACCTTATTTTCACTTTCCAACACACATGAGGGATTTTCCAAATGAGAGAAAAAAGAATGTAAAGACTCACTCAAAACTGCAGAGAGGTGTGCAAGCTGTGGCGCTTTCTCTATCGCTACTGCTTTACTAGTGTCTAGAAGAGTAGAATTCTTGTAGAGCATGTAGTCATCCAACTCGTGATGCTCCCAATCTAAAAAGCAAAATACATCATAGTACACACACACACACACACACACACACACAAACACACACACATATACATGTGCACCAATGAGCTAAGTAAGTAAATAAAGAAATGTAATTTTAAAATGATATATAACTTTGAAAAGCCAACAAGTGACAGGTTACTCCCTGCCCCTGAACTGAGGGTCCTATCCATTCCAGCCTACAGTAATTGAAGGTTTAGAATGACAGAACACAAGGACAAGTCATGATGGCATCAGGCTAATAGTCTGTAGCCTAGCCCAATCCTTTGTCCTTCCTCATCTTTTTTTTTTTTTTTTTTTTTTTTTTTTTTTGGTTTTTCAAGACAGGGTTTCATTGTGTAGCCCTGGCTGTCCTGGAACTCACTCTGTAGATCAGGCTGGCCTTGAACTCAGAAATCCACTGGCCTCTGCCTCCCAAGTTCTGGGTTTAAAGGTGTGCACCACCACTGCCCGGCACAAACCTTTTTTAAAAAAAGTTTTATTTATTTTATGTATGTGAACACACTATAGCTGTCTTCAGACACACCAGAAGAGGGCATCAGATCCCATTACAGATGGTTGTGAGCCATCATGTGGTTGCTGGGAATTGAACTCAGGACCTCTGGAAGAGCAGTCAGTGCTCTTAACAGCTGAGCTATCTCACCAGCCCCTTCCTCATCTTCCATTTAGGTTTTTGTTCTACAAAGGTCACTGAGGTGCAGGACATCAGCAAACACATAACTGGCTCTCTCTCTCCATTTGCTCTACTCCTCTCTGTTCATTAAGCCTCATGTCAGTGAGCAACAGTCACACTGCTATTACCTGGTATCGGTTTTAAGCTTTCTATCAACCTCAGCTATGGAAGAATGGTACTATTGTTGCATCCCAGTCTGTACCTTTCTCACTGTTCACAACATAATACATCATCAGATATTCTTTTTATGTTTGACGTGATGATTTGTATATGCTCGGCCCAGAGAGTGTCACTATTAGGAGGTGTGGCCTTGTTGGAGTAGGTGTGTCACTGTGGGTGTAGACTTAAGACCTTCACCCTAGCTGCCTGGAAGGCAGTATTCTGATAGCAGCCTTCAGATGAAGATGTAGGACTCTCAGTTCCTCCGGCACCATTCCTGCCTGGATGCTGCCATGTTCCCATCTTGATGATAATGAACTGAACCTCTGAACCTGTAAGCCAGTCCCAATTAACTGTTGTCCTTATAAGAGTTGCCTTGGTCATGGTGTCTGTTCACAGCAGTAAATCCCTAACTAAGACATTTGGAGACTGTGGATTGAGCCTAGGGCCTCATGCATGCTAGGCAAACATTCTACCACTGAGATCTATCTCCAGACATATTAAATGTAGATATAGTGGTGATAAAATACTACAAAAATCGTATTCTTCTGCTATACTATGGCAATCTTTTGGCTTTCCTGAATCACGTTTCCCTCTCTCCCCAGATGCTTTAGTTTTTTCATGTGTTTCTACTATTTAATCTTAAACATGGCAGGATCAGAGTCACCGATGAGAAACCAGGAGAGGCTCCTGGCGAAGCTACAGCCCAGCTGCAGCAGAGACCCCCCATATTTTGGAGATGCCAGCACTGTAGGATGACAGCCAAGGAGAGCAGCAGTTATAAAAAGGAGCTAGCCTGAGACTAGGAGACAAACTGTGTGTGTTTTTTAGGTCCTTTGGAGCCCAGAGTATTATGAGTCAGTCCCAGTTATCAAATACTTAATGTTTTTCACTGATGAATTTTGACTTTAATTTTATTTTGATTGTACCTTGATTCTTCCCTCTTGGAGTAAAAAAGTATGTAACTTTTTTTATAGAAGCCCACAATTAAGATTTACAAGTTTTAGAAAGACTTTGAAATTTTAGAGTAACTTTGAATATCTTAGAGTCTGTTGATAATTTAGAGAAACTCTGAACTTCTGAAAGAGACTTTGAATGGTTTAAATACACTGAATTTTTATATTTTTGTTTTTGACATGTGGTCTTTCAGTGTAGTCCTGGCTGTCCTGAAACTCACTATGTAGACCAGGCTGGTTCCAAATTCACAAAGATCTGCTTGCCTCTGCCTCCTGAGTGCTATGATTAAAGGCAGCTCCAGGTTCAGTGAGATACCCTGTCTCAAAAGATAAGGTAGAGAGTGCTGAGGAAAAGAATCCATACACACACATACACACACACACACACACACACACACACACACACAGTTGTCTTTTTTATTTCTGGGAAGAATGGAATTAGAATTTTGATTGGTATTGCATTGAATCTTCATACTGCTTTTGATAGGATGAACATTTTTACAATATTAACTCTTCCAGGCCATGGGCATGAGAGGTCTTTCCTTCTGTTGTCTTAGTTTATTTATTTTTTCAGTGTATGAACATTTTCATCATAAAGGTTCATCACTTTCTTGGTTGGATTTATTGCAAGGCATTTTATTTTGAGAAGGGATATTGTACATGGGATTGCTTACAGATTCCTTTCTGAGTATGTTTGTCTTTGGTATAAAGAGAGGTTACTGGGGTGTTTTTAGTGTTAATTTTGTATCCTGCTACTTTACCAAAAGTATTTATCAGCTCTAAGAATTTTCTAGCAGAATCTTTAGGGGTGTGTATCTATGGAATCATATCATCTGCATAACTGGATTTCTTCCTTCCGTAGTCATAGCCCACTTATTTTTCTATCTCGTCTTTCTTCTCTCTAGGACTTCATCAATCTACTGAATAAGCGTGAAGACAGTGGACATTTTGTCATGTTCCTGATCTCAGTGGAAATCTCTAAGTTTTTTTCTTCCATTGAACATAGCTAAAGGTTCATCGGATGTACCCTCTATTATGAGTAATGGTTAGATTGGGTAGCTCTGCTCCAGATCTGAAGATGAACTGGGACAGCTCAGTATAGTGTTCAAGTTACCTACAGTTGATTTTATTTTGAGCTATCATTCTTGGGCCCCAGAGCAGTAACAAAAGTTAATAAGGATATATATTTTCATGAATATAAAAACACAAGAGTGTAAGTCCAAACCAATTAGGAACATTTCCAGGCCTTTCTTATGTTTGTTCACTGATATCCTGTTGCCCAAAGAAAGCTACATACCTAATCTGAAGCCAAAAAATAGAAAACCAGCATAGCAAAATGAGTCATTTAGATTAACAAAGCAAATCATCACAGTATCTCTGTTATTCACAGACCCTAAAGTTATCTAATCCATAACCCCTCTGACTGAAAACAGCCCAAAAGGTAAGTCTTCAGAGAATCCCAGCACTTGGAATGTTGAGACAGGGGAACCCAAGTTCAGTTTAAGGCTAGCCTGAGCTATATGGCAAGGTCCTGTCTTGAAAGAGGCTCCCTCTGAGGAAAAAGAAGAAGTCATCATACCTGCCATTTAAGAATTACATCAATGTGTGTATGTGCCTGTGTGTGCATATGTGTGTGAGTGTGCACATTTGTGTACATATGTGTATGCATGTGTGAGTGTGCATGTGTGCACACATGTGAGTGTGTGGATGTGTGAATGTGTGCATGCATATGTTCACGGGTGTGCATGGGTGTGCACATGTGTATAATTATACAAATGAATAGTCTCACTGTGACAAGTTCACACTTACAGGTGTTGTGCTGCCACTGTGACAAGTTCACACTTACAGGTGTTGTGCTGCCACTGTGCTTCTCTCCCTTTTGTCCTTCCCTCTCTCCCTCCTGACTAGGCCTCCCCTGCCCTAGATTCTCCTCTTCTACTGTCAAGTCTTTTTCTGTTTTGTTTCAATATATGAGAGAAAATATACAATACTTGTGTTTTTGTGTCTGGCTTAGAATTCATGCTTTCTTCTTTCCAATGTGTGTGCATGTGTGACTTTCTAAGTTAGCTTTTTTTTTTTTAAAGAAACAACTTTCTGTTGTCACAGGATGTTGTAGAGAAAAGCCTATGTTTTCTTCCATCATCAACCAAACTGTCTATTAATAATACATGTAAATATTCAAGCATGGACCTGTTGTATACTGAAAAGTAGGAAAACTACATGAAGTAAAGGAAAACAAATAGAAGTGGACCACGACAGCATGTATGTTTAGAGAACAAAGATACCTTCACTAGGTGTGAATGTATTCACTGAAGGATTTATAGACAAAGTGATGGTTTTACAGTAGAGCCACCAAAGGAGGGAATTATATTCTCACCCAAACAGTCTGACTCTCTGAACAGTTCTGGTGATGGGAAGCTAATTCCACTCTCTTCAGTGTTCTTTGTATATGACTCTGTGTTTGAACAACTCGAGAGACAACTGGAAACATGCTGCACAGTTGGTCCTGTAAAGCAAAGTAAACAGAAAAGGTTGAACTGAATAGAGTACAGAATTAAAATCCCAATAATGCACATCTGTGGAAATGTACATGCAGTTATGTACTAAGAATGTAACATTGACTTTACACATGATAGAAAGTCATAATATTATCAATAATTTTGATTTGGATCTTAGACAAACAAATGCTTTGATGTTGATAAACACACTATAATTCTTCCTGACAGCTTCCCTACAGTTTACCTTTATGGCCTACTCCTTATTCATTTCAGCTGTAATCAAGCTCAAAAATTCAATTCTATATATCTGCAATTCATTAGCTAAGAAGAAAAAAAAGGATGAATCCAGCTCATCCATCTTAAAAACAGTGACAGACTAAAATAACACAGAACAAAAAACACAAACTGAAAACTGAACAGACATCCCAGAAAAAGACTCACAAATATTGTGCACAACTGACTTTTGTGAAGACACGGGAGTGATTTAATGAAGAAAGTCTTGTCTTTTAAACAACTTGCATTAGAACCACTCCTTATGCATATGTAAAACCAAAACAAGGTTTGGGTGTGTGGCTCTGTGGTTCAATTCTTGTCTCGTTTGTCTACAGCCCTGGATTCAATCCCTATCACAACAAATACCCTTCATTCCCCAAACAAAGCCCCAAAGAAAACAAAACAAAAATTGAATTGAAGAGATGGCTCAGCAGTTAAGAACACTTGTTTTTCTTGCAGAGAACTTGGATTGGGTTCTTAGCACCCGTATAGCAACTACAAATGTCTGTAACTCCATTTCCAGGGGATCTAAGACTTTCCACTAGGCACACATGCAGTACATATATACTTGCAGACACACATACACATAAAAATAATTTATAAAAACATAACATTTATACCATACTCTATGAAGCTAACTCTAAGGTAGGCATGTTGGTGTAAGCTTTGTGGACTAGTCCTAGCTACTCAGAAGGCTTAGGCAGGGAAACCTATCTGGTCTATAGAATGAATTTAATAAGGCCAGACTGGGCAACTTAGTGAGACACTTCCTTAAAATAAAAAGTATAAAAGAGATCTGGGAAAGAGAATGCAAAAACAACATTATAAATGGAAGAGCCACACATTGTGCGGGAATCAGAGCTGCTAAAGGGCTCAGATACACATCTTTACCTGGACTGAGGCTACAGAGAAAGCTAATCCTTAGAGAAACTCAAACTGCACTGCCAGGAACAACAGTTGAATTTAGCACTATTACACACACACACACACACACACACACACACACACACAATTGGTGTGAGACTAGTGCTAATAGAGACTTTGGGATTTGAAAATGCAAATATACAATGCAAAATGGTTATTACTCGGCCATTAAAGGCAAGGGTAGCACCTATGAAAGAGTGGATAAGGGAGATAACCAAGATTGGTTCTAGTGTGTATAATGCCAGGATAATTGGGCAATCCATAGCTAAAAGTTAGATTTCAAAATGCATGGTATATTAACTGTGAAAGATACCATCATTTACAAAGAAACTGTGACTAAACCACTAGAGATCTCAGATCTCAAAATGCCCAGTGCCTTAATTGTAGGAAATATAGTCATTTGCAACAGGCATCTCTCAGGGATATGGAGATATATATATATATATATATATATATATATATATATATATATATAATCTCAAAAAGAAGGCCTAGGCTTCCAGGGATGTGCAGGCAATGTGGCAGGAGTTGCCATTGGACCAATGAGTGTAAGTTCAAGACAGATATCTAGGGAAGTTTCTTGCCATTGAGAAATAAAGTGGTGGTGGTGGTGGTGGTGGTGGTAGCTCAAGGCCCTGCAGAAAAAGTATGAAACATTTGTCTGTTTTCAGCAAGGCAGAAAAACTTCAACTAAGTATTGCAGACCTAATGCATGCTACTGCAGGCAGTACTGCTCTAGACTTGGCCATAGATAAACATCTTACACTATCCCCCAAAATTCAATGGTATAAAAGAATTACTAGAGTTTATGGTCCTTTATCATCCAGGACAGTAGGAATGGTCTTGGGAAGGAGCAGTTTTACTTCCCGAGGATTCATTGTACATCCAGGAATTATAGATGAAGAATTCAAAGGAGAAATTAAAAATGGCCCAAGCAAAAAGAGAGATACAATTTAACACAGGTGATATGATTGTTCAGCTGTTACTGTTTCCCTTTATCAAGGGCAAAGTTGCTCCAGTAGAAAGATCTGTGGAAGTATTGGAAAGCATGTGTTCTGGCAAACAGTTCTTAATGATCAAAGGCCAAATTTAAAGTTGCCTTTAAAGTGAGTAACACTGAAATAGAAGGTTTGGTAGACCTATCATTTCACAAAAATCTTGGAATTCAGAATGGTCACTTCAAATGGTTTATATACAATTTCCTGGAATTGGAAAGTTATCTCAGATAAAACAAAGTGTGCAATGGGTTAAATGTGTGTGGGGCAAGAAGGTCAAATAGGAAAGTTAAGGCCTTATGTGGCTGGATAGCCATGAATTTATGGGGATGAGACTTATTACAGCAGTGAGAAACTCAGATCAATATTCTCCCAAGACCAGAGACAATCCCTAAAATTAAGGATGAAATGGAAGATGCTTCTGGGGAAGGTAATGAAAAATGTCATCCAGAACAACCACAGTCTATGCAAGTTGTCAAAAAAAAAAAACCACCTGGACAGAACAGGGACTGAGTTTCAAAATTTATTGGGAGAGCACTGCTGAAATTTTACCAATGTTCCTACCCTGAAAATGGTTGACTAACAAGACTGTGTGAGTAGATCAGTGGCCCTTAACTTAAGAAAAATTACAAGCATTTGAGCAGCAGGTACAGGAGGAGCTGGAAGCTCGACATATAGAAGAATCTGCCAGTCCGTGGAATTCCCCTGTATTTGTCATAAAAAGGAAACTGGGGAAATGAAGAATATTAACATATTTGAGAGCTGTGAATAGAGTAATCCAACCAAGGGGTCTGTTATAGCCTGGAATTCCTTTACCGTCTTTATTACCTAAGGCATGGTTTATGACAATAATTGATTTAAAAGACTGCTTTTTTACTATCTCCTTGCAAGAGGAGGACAAGGAAAAATTTGCTTCCATAGTGCCTACTTACAATAATGATCAACCTGTAAAAAGGTGTCAGTGGAAAGTTCTTCTACAAGGAATGTTAAAAAAAACAAAAACAAAAAACCCAAAAACCTTCATGTCAATATTTTGTGCACTAACTGCTAGAAATAATTAGTAGCCTATTATTTACCATTACATGCATGATATTTTGTTGGCTGATTCTAATGTTGATACTTTAAAGAAAATATTTGATAAATCAAAAAAAAATTTCCTTGTTAGGGTTTGCAAATTTCTTCTGAAAAAAATACAAAGAGGAGATTCTATTCACTATCTAGGTTAGAAAATAAGTCAACAACAACAACAAAATTCAGCTACAGAAGGTTCAGATCAGATCAGTTGTGAACTCTTAGTGATTTTCAAAACTTTATAGATATTAATTGGCTACAGCCCATCACTGGATTAACCACTCAAGAGTTAAGAAGACTTAGACAGTCCAAGACAGCTAACAAAGGAAGCAGAGAAAGAGTTAACTTTAGTAGAAAGGAGACTGCAAGATGCATATGTGAATTGCATAGATACCAAGCTGGATTGTATTTTGGTTATTTGCCTTCAACTCATTCTCCTTCTGGGATAATTACAATGTCCCCACATATGTCTCCAGTAAGATGAAGCAATTCTTTACATGATATACATGTAATATGCTTTATATTATAATATCACACAATCCTATAGAACAATCAGTTGTAAAAAGAGATCTAAGCCAGGCAGTGGTGGCGCAGGCCTTTAATCCCAGCACTCCGGAGGCAGAGGCAGGCAGATTTCTGAGTTCGAGGCCAGCCTGGTCTACAGAGTGAGTTCCAGGACAGTCTGGGCTATACAGAGAAACCCTGTTTCAAAAAACCAAAAAAAAAAAAAAAAAAAAAAAAGAAAGAAAGAAAGAGATCTAATTTCACCTTAAAGGAAATACTTATAAAAAAAAGAAGGAAGAATAAAGACCCCCCAGGGGAATAGATTAAATAGTGCTCTGTTATCTTTAAATTTTCTGAACATTAAAGAGAAAGGAATGACAGCAGCTGAGAAACCCTCTGTTATAGAAAACTGTGGCATTAAGTCAGCCTATATACTATAAGGATGTGGTAACATCAGAACGGAAATCAGTGTTTTGCACTGGGGAAACAGATTTGTTTATATTTCTACAGGAAATAAAAAGTGGTAGATAGTATCAAAACTAATAAAATTCAGAGTTGAGCAAGGGAAGTCTTCTGAAAACCTTGGCCACTAACTCAAAAAAAGTAAAGAGAGCTTCTTGACTTGCCACTGACTTCTCCTGCAAGCTAAAAAAAAAAAAAGCCTGGACAAGAAATGTCCAGCACCTATGTAGTCCCTGAGCAGTCTGCAGCAAGAGCCATCAAAGTGGCAGCTGGTCCCTCCTTCCAGCCCCAGTCTATGGCTGCCACAAGATGTCACCCCTGGAGCTGTCAAAATGGTGGCACCTGTCAAAAGAGCAACCCTCAGCCTGCTGCCATTATGAGGAGCTGTTCACAGTGGCAACACCTTCTTTCCTGCCTCAGTCTGTGGCCATTGTGATGGAATATCACCATAGTTGTCCATGATGGAAGCACCACCTCTCCAGGCAGCTCCACAGAGATGGTACCTCAGTCAAAGTCAGATGAGGCCAGGAAAGACTTCTCATTCTAACCCACTGGCCCAATGCAGGGAAAGAGGGGTGAAAAAAACCCACCAACTCCTGAGCAGGAAAACCCATCAATCCCTGAGCTTCACAAGCTCAGGAATTGAAATTCCACCAATCCTCACTCTAGAAATCTCTACCCTGAAGTGCTCTTCCCCCATCCCCTAAGAAAACCTCTATAAGCCCTGACCTTTTTTGTTCAATTCCCTGCTGTCTGCTCCTGAGATTAGAGGCAGCCACTCTTGGATTTGACCCTCTTCCTCCTGAATTCTTCCTCCAATGAACCTCCTTTATGAGATTAACTGCCTGTTGTGACTCTCTCATTGGAAGAAGCAAAGAAAAGAAGCAAAGGAGCAGGACTGAGACTCCTGAGCTCCTCAGCTCAGCTGGGGAAACCCTCCCCTGGGAGCTGCAACACCTCTACTAAGGAGGCTTCCTCTCAGAGCTGTCTGGTTCCAGGGCTTCCAAGCCCCAGGACACCTTTCCATCTGAGCAGGAAGACTTACAACCTAACCACCGATGGGCCCATAAGCAGGACTTTGGTTTCCTGCAATACAAGGCCATCTACAATGCAGAGCAATAACAGATCTATGAGCAGGGCTTTAAGACAGATTATGTTGAATGCCCAAGTTGGGGCTGAAAGCCAAAAGTTCACAGAACACAATGCACTAGAGATAAGCTAGTCCAGAAGTATAAAAGGTTCAGGAAGCAGAACCCAAGTTACAGGAAAGAGAAGCATCATTGTTAGGTTCTTATCTCAGTTGTGGATGTGCTCCTGAGAGATCAACAGAAAGATCACATCAGACACTTGAGAACCCAGGAAAAGATACTGAAAAGAGTAGAGAAGCAGAATCACAACAGCAGCATGTCTACAGGGAGTGCCCAGAGCAGCTTCAAAACTGCATCATTAGTAGCTAAAACAAACAGGGAGAATGGTAGTGTGATTTATCTTATGTGCCTGGCCCTTTAAAGGATTCCTAGTAGCTAGTCAACTGGCCCTTTAAGAATTCTTAGCTGTTAGAACTGTGTGACCCTATGACCATCAGTGTTGGTCAGGAACAGTATATGATATAAAAAAGCCAGCTGAGACTAGGAGTGGGGGTGTGGAGCCTAGTGGAGTGAGAAGAGAAGGCAAGTTGATGCAGAAGATATTGTTAGGAGACAGTTGAGCCACGAGATGCTGAGCAGAGCAGATAGGCTAAAGCAGTTGTTATAATTTGGAGCTGCTAGTATTGGAAAGACGGGGAGAAGGACTGTTTAAGCAGACTGTTGGGGAACTGAAGGAGGAACAATTGGGGAGGAGGACTAGCAGGGAGTTAAGAGAACTGGTTACTGCTTGTAAAAAAAATAAAATTACACCCCTCCCACACACACATAAAGGCCACTACTCGAGAACCATATGAACACAAAGAGCTGCCTGGACACAAACTTGAGGACTGTAGGACACTGGTGGAAATGCAGCCTGTGTTCTGTACTCAGATAGAATCCAATTGCAAAGGTTATCTAGTCCTCATTCCTATTTCTCCCCCTTTGCCCACTGCCTCTTTACTTTTTTTGTTTGTTTGTTTAACATTGAGACAGGATCTTACTATGCAGCCCTGGCTGTCTTGGAACTCACTATGTAGACTAGACTGGCATGATTCTCCTGCCTCCATCTCTTGAGTGCTGGAATTAAAGGTGGTGGGTTAAATCCACCATGCCTGGCTTCTTTGTACTTTTCATTATTAATATTTTAACATTAATAATCTTCAAATCACTTGATTATTCTATCAGTCTCCTAGCTCCTTGGTGAGAATGTAGGCAAAGTACTTAATTGCTTTTTATTATTAAATTTTAATATTTGGTTTGCTGTTACATCATTCTCTCTTTTATAGTTGTCTGCTCCTCCCCTCAATGATAATGGGGAATCATGAGCCTAAGAAAAGACCATCCATGAAGAAGATCCACAGGGTTGACCAGTGAGTATGGGAAAGACAAAACTCACTAGAAAGACTCATCCATTGCATCAGATACACAAGCAACACAGAAACACATACAAAATTAACAGGCCAATACAGCACCTTCAAGAGCTCACAACTCTTCAAAAACTGAAACCAAAGTCAGTGAACTAGGCAGAATGCTAAACAACTCAAGAGCCTAATTTTTAAAATGTTTAACAACTTCACAGAGTTTTCAAATAAGTAGATAAATGAAGCAAGGAGATCAAGTCAGGGCCTAGAAAAGAAAGCCAGAAATGTGGGCAGGGAACTCAGGAACATGAAAGAGAATCGCAGCAAAGAAACTGAAATTCTGAAAAAGCAAATAAAACATAGAAATGTTGGCTATTAAAGAGTTAATTCATTAAATTAAAAACACAGTAAAAAGCATCACCAATAGATGACCAAGCATAAGAAAGAATACCAGGGATAAAAGATGACACTGAGGAAATACTACAATCAGAGAAAGAAAAACACAAGTGTGTTGGTAAACATTCAGGAACTCTAGAACATGACCAAGCAAGAGACCAAATCTCAGAGTCCATGTAGCAGAAGAAGGATGGAGATGAGATAAAAGCCAAGGGAACAGAAAACTACTGAAATTATAGCAAATTTTTTCCCAATGCTGATCAGCTAGCTGACACGCATTTCCCCATCCATGATCCTGGAACTGCTGGCCCAATCCATTCAGGGTCTCTCTGTACTGCTACAGGCTAAAGAAGCATGAAACAGAACTGTCCTTCACCAGACTTTAACAGGTGCAAAATGGTGGCTGCTTCCTTCTTTTCTGACAATAGACATAGGGCAGAAGGTCAATGGCTCTCTCTGATACTCCTCTTTGCCACAACATTCCTTTAGGAATTCCTGCAGCTCTGCTTCAGGAAACCCATTCTGTTGGTACTCCTTAATGATATCATTAGAACATTGCAGCAAGGGTAATGACAAGGCTGAGAGTCGTGGAAAGGGCTAAGAAGTTGAGGGCTATAAGTACAGGCAGCTGAGCAGTCACACTGAGATGCTTTTATGGTGGATCTGAGCAAAGGCTGAAGGCATCTTATGACTGCTATCCAGCAAAACAAGCACTCAGCAGTTTTCAAATTTCTCATGATATGGTCATATGACCATCCAGGATCTGTAACTTAGATAAATCATGCCAGCAGCAGGGCAGGACAAGAGAACTTTGGGGAGTGAGGCTTACAATATTAAAATGTGGCTACTGTGTGCTTGTAAACAACCTGGGCTCCAGACAACTCCAGCCCAAATGAAAGCACAGGTGTCTCAAGCAAAATTTCCACAGATCATGATTTGTGGTGAGAGTGTTTGCTTTAATTTCATTTTAAAAATCGTGTGTGTGATGTATCACTCTTTGCATGTGTTTGAATGCAGAGGTTAATTTCAGGTAAACTCCTTGTTTAAATCAGACTCTCACTGAAGCCAGAGTTCATTGCTTGACTAGAATGGTGGCCAGTGTGCGCCAGGGATCCACCTGTCTCCCCTTGCTTGCAACACTAGTGTTACAGGAGTGTGTGTCACAACACAAGTTTTGGCAGATGATGGGGATCTGAAATCAGGTCCTCATGCTGACTGAGCCATCTCCTCAGCCCCTAATTTTTATGTTTACATGGTTCCAGTTAGTGCTGTATCTTTGATAATTATCAGGATATACCACCTACTGATAACTTCCACTGGCCAATATCACACACACATGCTGCATTTTCTTCTTTACCAAGAAAGTTAAGATATATCTTTTATAATCTTATATCAAAACACTGCCTTGTGTGCACAGCAGAAGAGATGCCAAGAATATCATGAAAATGCATCAAAAGGCAGGACTTACTAAAGTGTTTTCTCAGTGGATCCAGATACATTCAAGTCTATATTCCTAGATGTTGGTACTTAATGGTACTTAGATTTTGATCTTGCCTCTGTGAGCTTTCTTGTACAAGGCATCATATTATGAAAGACCTAAAGTCTGGTCGCTCAAGGGAAGAAGTCATCTATAAGTCAGGGTTTTTGAGGAGCCAATAAAATTCCAGTCTGAAGAATGAATGTGCCCAGTGCTGAAGGTACATTTAGAGTTTATCTCATAATCACTGTCAACATTCAGAGTCTCATCAGAAGAAAACATGGGCCCTTTCTTTGAATGCTGCTAATTAATTTTGTCAATATTCAAGTGTCACAAGGGAAATTTTCATTAGATGGTGATACTGACTGAAAAAGAAAAGAAGATACTCTCTTCAGTAGTTACTTGAGTACATATGAAGCACTGTGTAGACATCGTCACTGGGCCGGCTAGTTTTACGTCAACTTGACACAAACTAAACTCATCAGAGGAAAGGGAGCCTCAAATGAAAAAATGCCCCCATGAGATCTGGCTGTAGGCAAACCTGTAAGGCATTTTCTTAATTAGTGAGTGATATAGAAGGGCCCAGCCCATTGTGGGTGGGGCCATTCCTGGGCTAGTGGTCCCTGGTCCTATAAGAAAGCAAGCTGAGCAAGCCATGGGGACTAAGCTAGTAAACAGCACCCCTCCATGGCCTCTGTTTCAGCTCCTGCCTTCAGGAGCTTGTTTGATTTCCTGTCCTGACTTCCTTCAATGATGAACAGTGATGTGGAAGTGTAAATCACAACCTTTACCCCCTCCCCCCAACTTACTTTGGTCATGGTGTTTCATCACAGCAATGGTAATCCTAACTAGGACAGCCATCGTTATCTACACCAGCATATTCTCTCCAAATCCAAGTATTTAAAAATCAACAGTGCCCTCTTCTTTGAAAACAACCACCATTGATTAAAACAAATGCAACAAGTTATGTGGTGACTACAGCTATCTTGAAAATCTACACACCCAGGTTCCATGGCATCCAGTGTCTAGCTTGATAATTTTCAAAGGGGTTCATGAAGTTAAACTTCAGATTTTCTTATTTTCTCTCATTTGAGATTCAAGAGGCACCATTGCATTTCCATGTCATCCTAGGCCCACTAGCAAGGCATGATGCATCCCTGAGTTGCAGGGGAGTGATTCCTGCATGGGTAAGCTGTACCCCGCTCTGTCCTGAGCTTACTTGTTCTGGTCTTGATGTCCAACAGTATGCCCTACCATGCCTCCTCCAGCTCTGGGTATCTGCTGTTTCTTCCACATGGATTTCTCTCCACTCTCTTTCTGCAGAGCTGATTTCTACTCACCTTCTGATCTCAATTCAGTCACCATCCTTGAATGGAAGCACACTTAAATCATCCTCTTTTGTAACACATCACAACTATCATTGCACGTTTTCTGGTATGTGCATGGAGACAGTGAGAATGAGACCAAGAACCCAGTCAGAGGGATTCATGTTGGACTAGGGGAAAGACATCTTCTCTTCCACCAAAATGAGAAGTCAAGAGACACAAATGAGTGCTCACATTTGAAGGAAAGATGGAAAGCTGTTACCGGTTAGTCTTACCTGAAACTAGTTCAGCACTAGATGAAAAGCTGTCAATCTCCAAGGCATCAGTCACTGACCCCTATGCAGAATAAAAATTAAAGATAGATTACAAATTATGAGATGGATTTTTTTTTTAATATTTGATTTGGTTTGAAAAATGAGTGGCAGCTTTGTATGTTAATTTCATAGATATATCAGATTACTTCAGAATATTGATCACAGATAATCTGCATTTTAACATTAAACCTAAAAATTAATGTTAAAATTACTATGAATAAATATGGAGAACTAGCAGTAGTCAACTCAATATCATGAGGTAAATACTAGAAGATAAAGGTGAATTTTCTTTGTTTTGTTTTGTTTGAGACAGGGTTTCTCTGTGTAGCCCTTGCTGTCCTGGAACTCATTTTGTAGACCAGGCTGGCCTTGAACTCACAGAGATCCTCCTGCCTCTGCCTCCTGAATGCTGGAATTAAAGGCATACACCACAACAGTCTGACTAAAGGTGAATATTTCTCTGATAATCAAGGAAGGAAGGAAGAAAGGAAGGAAGGGCTTTTCTTCACCCTTAAAAAAGGGGAAATAAATAAAAAACGATACAGAAGTCCATAATAATAAAATTAAAGACTCACAAGTCAATTAAAAGATTTCCTTTGTGTGTTTAACTATCTTTAGTATATAATGAACAGATATTTCACATTAGAAGAAATACAAATGGGCTATAATGGGGGGGGGGGAAGGACCAGCATCATTAGCATTTGGAGAAATGGAAAATAAAGTAACACACTGTTTTCCACCTATCATCATTTTGAGTAAGAGTGTGCCAATTTGCCAATATGAATCACAAAATGTCAAACACATCTACGTTTTGGTCTCCTGGTACTTACAGTAACAATCTGAGATGTACACAATTCTGTAGAAGCATGTCTATCAATGTCTACAGAAGCAAAACCTCGAGCACTCGGTCTCCCAATCTCCAGGAAATAGTCATGTACATTTAGGTATATCTATTAGATAAACCACTATGAAGACACTAAAACAGTATAAATACTTTAAAGACTTTAATAACAAGGTAATTCATAAGTTGTAAAATGTTTTTAAAGCACAGAAAAAAATGGAACAGAAAGAAATATACAGCAATTTGAAGAAACTTTCAATGTACTATTTTGAATATTTAAATCATCTACATAGACTATTCTATATAGAATACTGTGTACTGCTCAAACATTATGTAAAAATTGTTTTTAAAATGTTGTCTGTGAACAGCCATCTCCTAAACACAGGACTGGTGGGTTGAAGCAGAAGAATTGTGAGTTTAAAACTAGCCTCTGCCACATAGTGAGATCCTGACTCAAGAAGTTGTAGATTATAATAAGAGAATATTAAAATGCTCTGTAGCAAACCAAATCCTTAGCGGTCAAACATGTTTCTAGTCGCTAACAGACAAAATCAAATGGAAAACAGGAAAGTGGCTTTAAAATATTAAAATTTTGAATTTGCAGAATAGAACATTATCCAGTGACATTCCCCCCAAGACTCACCAAAAGAAAAAGATGGAAGTGCATAATTATGAACTGACTAGGCAAAGACATATATATTAATGTAATAAAAACACTACAAACTATTTATCTATTAACAAAGAATACTTCATTTTTTCATTCCGAGGTCCATAGCGACTGCCCTCTGAATACTGCTGAACACTACCCATATATAAGAAGCCTAGGAGAAACATACATACACTCAATGGCGTTGTCTTTTCCACGGGGGTCTCTTTGCCAGGGTTATTTTCTTGCAGGCTTTCCCCTCCTGTAACACTTAACTGACTACAAACAAACACAACAGTTTAGTTTACACCATCTGGATTTGACTGTCTCTTTGTAGTCTAAAAATCTGTAAATTTGCCAGGTGTGGTGGCACATGCCTTTAATCCCAGCACTTGGAAGGCAGAGACAGGAGGATCTCTGTGAATTCAAGGTCAGCCTGGTCTAAGGAGCAAGTGCCAGGACAGTCAGGGCTACACAGAGAAAGCCCCGTCTCAAACAACAATAAAAACAACAAAATGTAAAATTTGGAAGTTACTTTAAGGGAGTCTTGGAGAAGTGACTTCAAGATTTGAAAAAAAAAACAAAAAACGTTGAATGCCGTTCTCCTTAGAGTTTCTGTCTCACTTTTAGGTAACTTGGCCAGCCTTCATTAATAAAACGAATCTGTTTGGACTGAGGACTATAGCTCAGTTGGTAGCACCGTGCCTTAAAGCCGAGCATAGTGGCACAAGTCTGTAATCCCAGATTTGGGAGGTAAAGGCATGAAAATCTGTTAATGTCAATCTCTACTAATAGGGAATTTGAGGCCAGCCTGGGCCACATGAGATTCTGCCACTCATAAAAATATATGCACACATATATGTGTGTTATCTGTATAAGTGTATATAGCACAACACACACACACGTGAGAAAAAGACATACAAGAATAAATGTATGCACATCCCCCAAATTTCTGGGTCTGTGTTTTAGAAGCAGAACCAGAATATTCATTTTCTTCTTTGATTCCTCGAACGAGAGGCTACTAAGCAGAAACAAAACTTTACTTTCGGAGAAAGCCAAATTGCTCAGGGCTGTTACCTTAGGCTACCCACCTTGGCCGCTGTGCGCTGCTACCTCTGGGCCTGCTCAGTTCCTCTTTCTCAGTTATCTTCCGCAATCCCCGCTCTTTGCCCTTTCCCTTCAGACCTGTGAGAGGGTGCCGCGTTTCAGGGGGCCTGCTCGCGCCCCTCCTCAGCCCTGGCCGAGGCCCACCCACCACCCAGGCATGGTGAGCTTCGACCTAGCGGGGCCTCTGTCTTCCCCGGGAGGGCCAGGTCTGGCTTCGGGGTGAGGTTGAGCCTTTCACCAGCCCTCTTCTTGCGGGTATAGACCCGTCTGGGCCATATCTTGTCCATTGCCTTCTGAGGAACGGGCCACCCACAGAGCAACACCACGCCCCACGGCTCACTCCGGCTTTTTATGGCCGCAAGGGCTTCTGGGAAGATGGTGGGCTGCTCCAGGCCTGCAAAGTAGGGCCTCGGCTATGTGGATTTCATATGGACTACCGAACCCAAGCTCCTTAGGTTTTACAGTCTCTCTCTCTCTCTCTCTCTCTCTCTCTCTCTCTCTCTCTCTCTCTGTCTCTTGCTGTCCCTGTCGTTCTCTGCATCTCTGTATCTTTGTCTCTCCTCCCTCCTTCAACCCCCATCTCTCTGTCTCTGTTTTCTGTTTCTCTCTGCCTCTCTGTCTCTTTCTGCCTCTCTGGCTGTCTGTATCTCTGTCTCTGTCTCTCTATTTTCTCTCTCTCTCTCTCTCTCTCTGCCTCTCTGTCTCTGTTGTTCTCTGTGTCTCTGTCTCTCCTCCCTTTCCCCCTCACCCTCCCACCATTGCTTTCTAGTTAGTTAGACCATCCTCACACCTGGTACTCACTCCCTGCTCGGGGTTAGCCTCACTCTGTGCAGGAAGACAAAGTGCAAATTTGTTAGAGGTGGCTCCATCTCATAGTCTATTGAGCATGTAGCAACTTTTTATTCTAAAGAAATAAAATAGCATTTGACAACACTCACTCTAGCCTGGCAGTGGTGACGCATGCCTTTAATCCCAGCACTTGGGAGGCAGAGGCAGAGTTTGAGGTCAGCCTGGTCTACAGAGTGAGTTCCAGGACAGCCTGGGCTACACAGAGAAACCCTGCCTCGAAAAACCAAAAAAAAAAAAGTAAAAAAAAAACCCTCACTCTGTGGAGATGACATTACAGGAGCCTGAAGGCTTCTCGGATACACCCCAATATTGTGCATGTGCCTTTGCAGGTGAGTACACCTGCATGTGGAGGGGAGACCAACACCAGTGGACCACTTTTCTTCTTCTTTTCTTTCTTCTTCTTCTTCTTTTTATTTATTTTATGCATATGAGTACACTGTCTCTGTCTTCAGACACCAGAAGAGGGGATCCAATCCCATTACAGATCGTTATGAGCCACCACGTGGTTGCTGGGAATTGAACTCAGGACCTCTGGAAGAGCAGTCAGTGCTCTTAACCGCTGAGCCATCTCTCCAGCCCCAGTGGACCTTCTTAACCTGCACTGGCTTTGTTGGTTTTGTTTCCAGACTTAGTCTGTTAGCAAACCTGGCGCTCACTGATTTGGTTAGACTACCTGGCTAGCGTACTCCAGGCGGATTTCTGAGTTCAAGGCCAGCCTGGTCTTCAGAGTGAGTTCCAGGACAGCCAGGGGTACACAGAGAAACCCTGTCTCGAAAAACCAAGAGAGAGAGAGAGAGAGAGAGAAAGAGAGAGAGAGAGAGAGAGAGAGAGAGAGAGAGAGAGAGAATGAAACCGGGTATATATTGACTGTGTCAACCTGGATCAGACTTTGGGGAGTCTAATACCAAGCAGTTTATTCCCAATGTATTTAAGCTCAGTATAGTGTGTGTGTGTGTGTGTGTGTGTGTGTGTGAGAAAGTTTCCTGGTTTAATACAATCCCAGTGCGCAAGGAAGCATAATTATATCACAACTCATAGCACATGTCATTTCTTTCAAGAAGATGGGCTCTAGAGATTGGCTGCCTGTACTAGCTTGAGGGCTTAAGGGTCAGTCCAACAGATAAAGTAGAGGCCATTTGGACTATTAGACACTTCTGGTCCTGCTTGTAGGAGCTTGATATGGCTTGTCCCAACAGATAACACAGGTCACCAGACTGTTAACCAATTCCCAGCTCTCTGGGTGAAAGAACAGATTTTTTGTCTTTCCCATTGGAAAGACAATCCTGTGTGCTTAACATGTCTGGTTTCTCTAGAGATCTGTGGACACGTGGATTTCTGTGCTAAGCTCCCAATAGTGATCCTGTTCCCTAAATGGTTTTGTTTGTTTGTTTGAGACAGGGTCTTGCTATGGAGTCTGGGGCTTACCTGAAACTCACTATGTTGACCAACTGCCTCTACTTCCTCAGTGCTAGGATTGCACTGGTGGGAATTAAGACCAATG
This sequence comes from Rhynchomys soricoides, assembly GCA_019843965.1. Classification (NCBI taxonomy): domain Eukaryota; kingdom Metazoa; phylum Chordata; class Mammalia; order Rodentia; family Muridae; genus Rhynchomys; species Rhynchomys soricoides. Next base: position 3,601,876 of record JADRCH010000121.1, read on the forward strand.
AGATGTCTTAATAGTTTTTTTAAAGCACTTGTCTTGAGGTCTGGAGAGTGGCTAAATGTACTCGCTGCTATTGCAGAGGACCTGGGTTCACTTCCCAGGGGTTCACTTCCATGGAGGAATACAGCCATCTATATGCTCCAATTCCAGGGATTCTCATACCTTCTGGCTTCCACGAGACCAAGTATACCTGTGGTATGCATACATACATGCAGGAAGAACTCTCATACACATAAAAAAAACTTCAAAAGCACTTTCCATGCAAAATTGACAATGTAATTCCATCCCTAGATGCCATGGTGGAAGGAAAGAAACAAGTCACAAAGGTTGTCCTCTAGAGGCTAGAACAGTAGCTCAGTAGTTAAGAGCTGTCCTTGCAGAGGACCCAGGTTCAATTTCTCACACCCACACGATGCTCATAAATGTCTGTAACTCCAGTCCTAGGAGATCCTGTGCACTATTCTGACTTCCTTGAGCAGCAGGCATTCATACACACAAAATAAAAAATGTTTTTAAAAGTTGCCCTCTTACCTGCACATGCTGTGGCACACAGGCATCACAGTCACACATTTTGCAGCTGAGGAAACCATGTCTTAGGGAAACTCAGGGAGCAGGTGGTTGTCATTGGCAGCATAGCTGCCTTGGCATTTGTCTGGTAAGCTGGTCATGCTTCCCATGCCTTCTAACAGGCAAGGAGAATAAAAAAGAGGAGCTTGCAGCCCTTAGCAGTGAAGAGAGAGGAGGAGACTTGAGACAGAAGCCCTTCTGTTCACAACTGCACCTGGAGCCAGACTATGAACTAAAAGAGAGGCAAGAGTCCAGAAGACCAGGGTTTGGTTTCCAGCATAGTCTGTAGCTCCATTTCCAGGGCATCTAATGCCCTCTTCTGCCCTCCTTGGGCACTGCACATAGCTGGTGCTGAGAAAACATGCAGATGAAACACCCAAACACATAGAATAAAAATAAAATAATTTTAGCCCCACAAGAAAGTAAGGTAGGCGAAGATATCTCAACTCAGTCATCTTTCTCTCTGCTCCATCTCCAAATGCACAGACTGTGCAAGTATTCACACGCGAGGCTTATGAACTTCTTCCCCTCCCCCATTTTACAGATCCCACCCTAGACCCAGAACTCTAGTAGGCATGTTCACAAAGACATGAGCTTCTATGGGGAAACAAGTTTTAAATGTTGTTGAGATAGCTGAAGAACCACTTCAAACAGCCAATCTGTGTGGGGTTTGAAGTCCTTAAAACCCAAAGAAAATTTTACTGAACAATCTCTCTTTCTCTCTCTCTCTCTCTCTCATTTGTGTGTGTGGTGTTTGATGGAGCAATTCATTGAGAGGCTTTGCTTACACTACTATCCATCAGTGGGCATCAGGGATCCAACAGAAGGCTAGTTCAGACATGCTTAGGTGACAAGAATAGAAGAAATAACAAAGATGAATAAAATATAGCTTCAGACACTGCAGTTTTAACGCAATGAAATGTATAAGAAGGGCCAAGGAAATTCTCCTTTAATAGACCCGTCTTTGAACACCTACTGTAGGCTAAAGCTTTGGGCAGAAGCTAAAATCTGAGGCCATTATCCCAGTGAGGATGGGTCAGAGGATTGGGGATGGCCATCAACCAATGAGTCACTTGGAAAGCTCCTATGCTTAGAACTTACTTTTTGTTTCATTTTGTTTTGTTTATAAATGTATGCATGTGTGCCAGGCTGAATTTTATGTGTACTGTGTATGTGCAGGAAACTGTGGAGGCCAGCAGAGAGCATCAGATCTTCTAGAACTGGAGTGACAAGCGCTGGAGCGGGGAGCCACGATATGGGTACTAGGAACCAAAGTCTGAGTCATTTGTAAGAGTACTAAGTACTCTTAACCTCCAGCCCCAAAGCTGGGTTTTCCAAGAAAAACTGCAGAAAATGGGGTTGGGAAGGAAGAAAGGGCAAGGCATAGAGACAGAGAGAGAGAGTCACTGGTATGATTGGAGCCAAGGCTCCATGGGGATGGGGTACGGCAGATGCTAGTCTTTGTGTACTGAACAGAATCAGAGCTTCATTCTGGAAACCATGGGACAGATTCAAAGAAATAATAATGACAACTTAGAAAGATGCCATGGCGGAACTATAGATCATGAAATCTGAGAAAGTGGAGCGGGACCATGAAGACTGTTTTAAGAAATCACTGTACTATTTCAAACCAACAAGAAGGGAGATTTAACCTACACACATAGCTGTGAGAGAGAACAGAGAGGACCAGATAAAAGCAAATGTGTGAAGACGGGATCTGCACCAATTCGACGTGGGAGAGTGCACCATTTTAAGAAACTGTACCGTTTACTTTATACTTGATTCAATGGCATTTTGGAAGTGTTAAGGGCCATCATCATGATGGAAAATTTCAACAGTTCCTTGTTGTTTTGGAGGACTGAAAATTATTTAAATCAAGGATATATTTGATAATAGCAAGGGTTCTAGCAAAGACTCTCATAAAGGAAAGCCTCTGGGTGCACTTAAGCTGTCCATAGTTAAGCAAGTCTAACTACTGAAAGTTTGGGAAAACTTACAGGAGATATAGAATAAATATGCTGATGGTAAAGCTTCACGCTTCACCCTATACACCATGACTGGTGATTATCAAACACATCCCATGAGGGAATTACATCATGTAAGCATCTAAAGGATAAGGAAATAACCAACAATTTTGAGAAATAAAAAAAAAAATTCTTTATTTTTTTTTTTTTTACAAAAGTTTCTGTAAGTGCATTTTGTATTTGCTGTTCATGCTGTTATAACAAAGCAAATGGAAATATAATTACAGTTAAGATACATCTATGCATATTTAAAAAGTAATATTTTAATTCCTTGATTTTCAAAAATTGAAAGTAGAATAAGCAATTCTTTGAAAAATAGCCATTTTCCCCTCCCCATGCAATCATTGCAATGATTTAACAAAGAAACGTAAAATGAGCGGAGAGAGGAGTGCTTCCGGCATCGTTACCTCCTGAAAACCCTTTATGTTTGGGACTAGGTTTAGAAATGCTTTCTTACATTTACGAGTATTCGTCTGCAGTACAACCATTAGTGTGTTCTCAGGGAAGAGGGTCTCGTCCGGGATCTGGTCCTCATATGGATGCTGGTCTCATTCTCATGGGAGGATTTGTAGATTCACAAGCAGGATTATGTAGCATACTTAAGAGAGAACCCAAGACTATCAGGACCCCCTACCACCACTGTAGAGTTTTCTTAAAATAAAAACTGTCAAGAAAATACAACCTACTTATAATTTACCAATTTTACATACAACTGTTCATTCTTTTGACCTGAGATATTAAGCAAATTTGTAAGCAGTCTATTTTCATGCAAAAAATTGAATTTCCTGGTTTTTTTTACATCCATTTTCTAGTATTTTGTATTTTAAAAAACCGCATCAGACTTGTGCTTAATACATGTGAAAAATAAAGAACAATTTATTTATTATGGCAGAAAAATTAATGGTCATTGGTTCTCTCTAGGGCAACACAATCTAACTTTAAGTGCTGATTTCAAATGGCTAAAACATTACTGACTGTAGAACTCCTCATAGAGATTTTTTCCCCTTAGACTTATGAGGAAGGCAGGGTCTGGCTACTCCTTGGACCTCTGAGTTTGAGATCCTAGTTCACGGAGCTAGGTCTCCATGATATACGTGGCCAATCTCTGCCATCTGGAGGGGAAATCTCAATACTATATATAAAGACATCTTTTGTGGCAAGTGGGGGAAATATATATGCCTGTTTTATAGCTTACTCCAAAAGGGTTAATTTATGAAAAGAAAAAAATGTGAGAACTAGCAACACATTTGAATAACAAATAGATAAAAATGCCAAACATTGAAGAACATTTTTACGATTAAGGAACCAAGTCTCCATGGTCTCTAGACTTTAAACTATATACGGTGGCCACTGGGATCATGACAAGTCTTAAGTACTTGGCCTTTTTCCTATATTGGTTAAAGAGAAACACAAACTTATTTTTTGTCCCCTGAGATAAAATCAGGAAGTCTGAAGCAAGAGGGATTTTTCCCACTGATACATGTCTTTTCATTTCTTTCTTGTACTAGGTAGTGCTCAACGGAGAGGAAGAGGACGCAAGCCCACCGTTTACTTTCTGAGCATTTGTACCCTCCCATTAAGTGCGATGGTTTCCGCACAGATTGCCAAGTTCAAGAGAAACATAAAATCTTTTGAGAAACAAACAACAAGCAAAGCTTGTCTATCATTAATCACACCTAACTCCAGTGAGGTGTAAATAGGACTGGGTAGTTTTAAAAATCATTTGCCTAAAACTGCACTGCTCAAAGTGCTGTTGGAATCAAAGCCAACTATGGGGTTCTGGTCAAGTAGAAGGACAATGGGAAACAGATTTTAAAATTTGAAATGCAAAACTCCTTGCCCTTAAAATAATGTAGATATATAATTCAGGTAATGGTGTTCAATTTTAATTGATCAAACATAAATTATTTAAAAAGCCAGTGCTCTTTAGATGTGGCTTTCAATGTGGTATTTGTCTCACCAGAAATGTATTTCAAATTCAGTGCATACAGGGCTGGGAGTGGAGCTCAGTAGAACAGTACTTGCCTAGCATGTGCAAGGTCCTGGTTTTGCTCCTCCATACTGTGAAAGAAATTAATGTGCACAGAATTGCTTGCTTAGTCAATGTCAAATTAATAGGTGCAACAGCAAGTCTCAGTGAGATGATGCCCAAGGAATGTGTAAAAAGAAAAGTACCCAAATAACAGCATCAGTTGAAGCTGAGGCCATGACTCAACATGACTGAAATGGGTACATGGTCAATGATGGGGACCATCCCACAGACCTGCATGGTGATGCAGGTTCTGATTGAGAACATTCACTCACATACGTGTTGGGACCATCCCACAGGCCTGCGTGATGATGCAGGTTCTGACTGAGAACATTCACTCACATACGTGTTGGGACCATCCCACAGGCCTGCATGGTGATGCAGGTTCTGACTGAGAACATCCACTCACATACGTGTTGGGACCATCCCACAGGCCTGCGTGATGATGCAGGTTCTGACTGAGAACATTCACTTACAAATAAGTTGGATTTCTCTCAGAGCTAAGGAGTTCTTGTCCTGCCATACTGATCATAGATGCATTTGGGAAGATCACGTGACCTGCATGAGTTCTCTATGTACTTTCAGAGTCCCGTTCCCACAGAAGAGAAACAATTCCCCAGGGACCTTGTCCTCCTTGGGGGCACAATTTATAGTGCTGACATGAACTGCACTGTCCATGGTTTCGAGGCTTTTTGGTGACATCAGAATCTTGGCACCCAGATTTAGGGTGCAACTAAACATATGATACAATTAAGGTTTTTGTGGTTGACAGGAGCATCGGGAGTTCTAGAATGGAATTATGCCATTAGCAGGGATTCTTCTATGTTGGACTTCCATAGTTTTCTAGGGAAATTTTGAAGAAGTGCTTCTGTACCATGTCACTGAAGAGTTCTTTTATTTGGAAATAGCAGCTATTCCTCCTCACATTTGCTTTGATATCACACGAAAAGAAATCGAGGTCGTTCACAATTTCAGCCATATTATGTTTCCCAGATCTGTCATAGACATATTGAGACTGGAAAAGGCACAGACTCTAGCAGAAACATAGGTACATGGACTGTTGCCCACCCTGAGAAATCACTGAGTATTTCCCCCTAAATGTTTGCCAAGAGTCCATTTGCTGCAGTCAACAAACACCTTTTAAGCTTCCTTATGGTAAGAAGTATGTAAATAAATGCAACCCCTGCCCATACTTCTGTACATAGATTCTGAATATTTCAGTGAGCTTGATAAATGAGAAAATTACTCAAAAGACCCATGGGAGTTGTCAGATAGATATGATATTTGCTTTAAGAACAGTTGCATTTCCACTTTCCATGAAAAGTAAATATCAGTGAGAAGGCTTTCATATTGGCAAAGATGCCCACCTTAGAGGATAGGGGTCAGGTCACATGGGAACCGTCTTGTTTTGTTTTGGCGTGACTTCCTACACCTTGCTTTAAGCTTTAGGTCTGATCTAACTGTGATTGTTGACAATCAGTTATTTAATGAGGTAGTCCACTTTGCCTAGACTTTCACTGTATCTGGTTATTATTCCACAAATAATTAAGTACAATATATCAGTTACGTTTTTTTCTTTATGTTTAATGGAATTCTGTGAACATTTGCGAATATATTACTTTTAGTGGTACACAGTTCTTGAGAAAGTGTCTTGATTTGTTTTTACATTACCATTTGTGATAATTTATTTTTAGCAGCTTGCTACAATATCATTTAATAAAAATAAAGTGTACTTGGTGATGGTAGAGAAAATATTGTTAGAGACTTCTCGGGTCAGGAAAGGCTCAGTTGCAAAAATCAGGTGCTTGTTCACTTTGAGCTGCGGCATTCTGACTCCTTTCTCTCAAGAATAACTATAATATTGCTGCAAAGTTCATTGGACTGAGAGGACCTCCTTGAGCTTCACATGGAGACTGAGTAAAGCTCTTCTATTTGCTTTTTGAAGTACTCTCTCAGCTCGGGTCTCTTAGCCTTTAGTGTTGGTGTCAGCAAGCCATTTTGAACTGAGAACATGTCACAGTGGATGTAAATGGCTTTGACCTAAAAAACCAAATGCAGAATATATCTTTAGTGGGAGTCAAACACAATATTTATAGCATACGGGGTAAGAGTAAGCAGGCGGAGAGGAATAGGCATCTTGACTTAAGAGTACCATGCTGACTCAAAATTATATTCAAATATATTTCAGCCTATTTGATATGACTGAAACCCACCCTTTCCTCTTGCCACTCATTCATTCATTCATTCATTCACTCAGGAACTTTACAGACATGAATAGTTTGTTCTGCTAGGCACTGAGAATACAAGCAGTCCTAAATACCAACATGGTGTATATTAGTGTTTATAGAGCAGACTTCAGGATGCTGGGCAATCTTTAACATGATGAGCAGAGAATGAGGACCGCAGACCTGAGTTAGGGTAGTTAAAGTGAGGTGCAGTCAGGGAAGTCAGATTTCACAATCAGGTGAGTGTTCAGAAATTGAGTTGAGGCCAGGTATGGCTCTTAGCTGGTGCTTGCCTACAGAGTATGATGCATGGGTTTGCTCCCCTGACATCCTATAAAACCAGGATGTGGTGGCACAAAACCCAGCACTCAGGAGGTAGATGAAGGAAGGACAGAAGTTCAAAGTCACCCTTGGCCATATATCAAGTTGAAGTTCAGCTTGGGACACCCTGACTTAAATAAATAGTCAAGCAGCGATGGGGGGGGGGCAGTGGGCAGAAGGAGGGTTCCATGGGCACAGCCATCAAGAACAAAACCAGAGTAAAGAAGCAGGATATACAAAGGGACAACTAAGTGACTTCTCATTGGTACATAATGAAGTCAAGTGAGGTAGGGATGAGGCTGAAGACATAGACAGGCAGTGGTGGAGAAGGTTGAATTTTATTCCAAGTACAAGAGGAAAGGGCTGGAGATTTCTAAAGAAAGTAACGGCATAGACACAGATGCACTGTAGAAAGAGCTCTCCAGGAGATGCTGGATGATGGCTTTGGAGAGAGTTAAGAATAGACGCATATGTCCTGTTCATTGGAGACAAGACAATACACATAGAGTGGAGACAAGCACAGAGATAGGTACACAGTTCAGAATGACAGGATGCAATATGGAGGCAGGCTGCTGTGAGGACTCCCCAGGGCCTGCCTAGAGATGATGTAATTTTCACAAAGAATACAAAGGGAAACGAGGGGCATAGTGAATTAAATCAATATTCTACAGTGGACATTTTTTTTTTTTTTGAGACAGGATCTCATGTAGCTCGGACAGGCCTTATTCACCATGGAGCTGTGCATGATTTAAAACATAGGACCTTCCTTCTTCATCTCCTCAGTGCTGGGATGACAGGTGCTCATCACCACACTTGGTTTGTGCAGCAGTGGGGGATAGAACCCAGGGTTCCGTGTATCCCAGGCAAGTACTCTACCGACTGAGCTACATCCCTAGCCTGTGCCATGAGCTTTTGTCAAGTCTTTTAGAGAGGGGCATGGAGGGAGCTGATCTAGCGTTTTCACCGCTGCCTTCTATGAGGCAGAGCCCAGGCTCCTTAGACAAAGCCTCTTTACAAGGTGGACTGTGTACAAAAAAGGATGGAGGTATGGTTGAGGAGAATCTCACAGGACTTCTGTCATGTGTGGTTCAAACAGGAAGACTTCCAGGCAGTTGTCTGAGAATATTACATCTAAATCAGGGCTGAACACGTGAGTGGCGTGATCTTTAACAAGTTGTGTCCTGCTAATTAGGGCCAAATTAAGTAACTTCTGCTGAGGTAATGCACTCATATTATTAAACATTGTTTCAACGCATACTTTAAAACTTATATTAAAATGTGTGTTAAAATATTCATAGAGATTTGGGCATAGTTTTAGGTAACTAATGTTCATCGAACACCTACAGAGTGTTGGGTACTACGTTTTGCATCAGGGATACAAAGCTAAACAAGTAGCTCTTACTCACATGGAACCTACGATTCAACAAGAGATGCTAGCATCTGACAGACCTGTCAGGGATGTGCAGGGATGAGCGCTTGGGAAGGACTACCAGTTGCTCCTCTAATCTCCGTGCTCCACTTCCCCCATGCTAATAGAACCCTGAGTTAGTTGGGTACAGAATCCATATCATGACTGTCCTGTTCTCTGTTTTCTCAGCTCTGCTTTGCAGCTAGAAGATAGCCATAAGGTCCATATTTGGTTACCAGTAAAGGAAAAAAAAATCTTCCCTAATTAAAAATATATATTCAGGCACAGCTACTTCTATTTCCTCTCCCCTTTCTTCCTTGAATGTGAGCAGTGTTGTGAGCTATTGCAGCCATCTTTCTACCGTGGGATGGAAAGCCAACATACTAAGGGTTGAGAGAAGTGGCGAGACAGGAAGAGCCCATGTCTTTGAGGACCTGTACCTACCTCGGATCATCAGTCTTTCCATTCCTATAAAGAAGGAAAACCCAATAGATCAGGAGCCAGGTTTTTCGGTGTGAGTTGATATTCCTTTCCGATACACCACACATCCTAGACCTGGCAGGATTTGACCTGTGTTTCCTTATTATGTTTCTCCTCATTGCTATGACCAAAATACCTGGCAGAATCAGCCAGTGCCTCCTGGCTCATGGTTTCAGAGGGAATGAGTTCCTTGTGGCAGGGAGGCTGCAACTTGTCCACACAATGGAGGACGGAAAGCAGAGAGATTAGACCAGAACAAGAAGTGTTTGTTCAAAGACTTCAGGGACCTACTTCCGCTAGTCAGGTCTCACTTCTTAAATGATCCATGACCTTTTCAAGATAGTGCTACAGCTTGGAAACTAGGTGCTCAAAGCATGAGCCTGTGAGAGACAAGAGTTCTTTAAGAAGGTTTGTTTGAGCTGAACTGGGAAGAGTAAGTTGGCTTTGGCCAGATGTTGATGGCCAGGGAGGGGATGGAGTAGGCTGCTGTGTGGCCCTATCGGAAACATGTGCTCAGTCAGAGGCAGTGGTGTTCAAACCTCGCCAGCCTATTACAGATGTGATACATGTGGCATAGAAGAGAGATGGGTCTGGAAAGAATGGCCATACTAGAAAGAGCAGTACTCGGTGCTAAAAAGTGTAGGCATGACTCTTGACATAGCTTTTAAACATGGGAAATTGAGCCAGAATGGCTCTTTGGAAAGATGACTCTTAAGATGGATCAAGGGGCCAGGAAGCTGTCTCTGATATTAACAATAGAGCATCCTAGCAGGTAGCTATTTAGAGGTGACAACGAATTTTTTGCTCAAAAACTCCATTATATCCACTGACTTTTATACACACACACACACACACACCTCACAAAAACCTCAAGACAAAAAAATTGTCTGTGAGTGTATTAAAAAAGAGGAGTCTTATTCATTTATGTTCATGAAGCTAGCTTTCCTATCTGTCTGTCTATCTATCTATCTATCTATCTATCTGTCTAATATGTACAGGTGTTTTGCCTGCATGTATGTCTGTGTGCCTGCAGTGCCTGCAGAGACCAGAAGAGGGCATCATATCTCTTGGAACTGGAGTTACAGACAGTTGTGAGCCTCCATGTAGGTGCTGGAAATCAAAACCAGGTTCTCTGAAGAACAACAATTTCTCTTAACCACTAATCTACCTTTCCAAGTCCTATGTATGTATATATGTATGTATGTATGTATGTATGTATGTATGTATGTATGTATTTTCTGAGAATTGTGCATCCCTGGTTGGCCAGCAACTCACTATGTAGACTCCCAGGGATCTACCTGCCTCTGCCTCCTGAGCATACTATTACACCTGGCTCTTTCTAACTTTTAATAAATTTTACAGAAGAAATAGAAAGAGAATGCCTAATATTAGCCTTCTATCTTGAAACTTGCCATTGAAATGAGATTTATAGAATTTTCATTTAAAAAACAAAAAACAAAAAACATAACATTCAAACATTACCATGGAGTGTAAGACCTCCAAAGTCTCCAATTATCTTATCTCATAAGACCATAAACGTCCCGGGCATTGGCAAGATGGTTCCTTGGTTAAGAGCATTGGCTGCTTTTCCAGAGAACCCAGGTTCTGTGATGAGCACCCACTTGGCAGTTCACAACCATCTGTAATTTCATATCCAGAGGATCCAACACCCTCTGCTGACCCCCGAGGGAACTGCACATACGTGGTGTATGGACATATATTCAGGCAAAACATCCATACCCATAAAATAAAAAAGTATAAAATCTCAGAAACTTACAAAAGCAACAACAAAAGCCAAACTTTTGTATTCTGAAGAACCGTACCACTTGAAGTTTTTCAAAGGTATTAACTTGAGTTTGCTTGTAGATAGTAAACAAAAAATAAATCATTCAAGATGGAGGATGAAAGAAGGATAAACATATCCCTGGATCAGGAAATGATAAATCCATCCCTAAATTGATTCGGCAAGTATCCATTTCAATGAGAAACAACACAGTATGACTAAGGAGAGGTTCACTGGCTAGAAGTTGAAAAAATCTACATGTCAAACTTCATTTTGTATTGTCTATGCAAATTAGTGAGGCATTCAAATACCAAGAACATTATTATTTCACAATTAAATGTGCTCAACTATCTGCTAGTCATCTTGTTGATAGGATGGTTTAAGTGTATTCTATTTACTTATTAATCTACTTATTAAGATACATGTCTTTTAAAGACCTCTGTAAATTACTAATGGCTGATCTATTAGAATGGCAGGTTTGTGGAAATTATGCCACAGTAAATTCATTTTTTTTTCTGATTCAAAGTTTAGCACAAGCAACTCAGCTCAGTAACTCTGAACTCCTAAAGTTTATACAGGATACCTTAAACTCTGGGTGTAGTTAGGTCGTTCTTCATGTTTAGAGCTAATCCTTCAAAGCTGGACAGGTGGCTCAGCAGGTAAGAGCACTTACTGCTCTTGCAGAGAACACAGGTTTGGTTCCCAGCACCTCGCAACCGTCCCAGGGGATGTGATGCCATCTTCTGTCCTCTGAGGGCACCACATACCCATGTAGTGCACTTAAAATACATGCAGGCTAGACAGCTGTAAAACTAGAGCTAATCCTTAATAGCCTCCCCCTCTCCCTTAAGACAAAGTCCCACTACATAGTCCTGGGTTGGCCTTGAGCCTATGATCCTCCTGTCTTAGCCTCCTAGAGCTGGGATAGCAAGTGTGGGCCACCATCACTGGTTGACCTTTTGCTTTTGTTTGTTTGTTTTGGACAAGGTCTTAGAACCTCAATTGGTCTGGAACTTGCTTTGTAGTTGGGACAGCCTTGAATTTCTGATCTCTCTGCATCTACTTTCCATGTGCTGGAATTATATAAACACACTGCCTCCATTGCCTAGTGTATGCAGTGCTGGGGATCAAATCCAGGGCTACATACTAGGCAACTACTTGCTAATTAAACCACACCCATAGCCTCTGGCCATTTAATTTTGAAAAGGGAAAAGACAAAGACAAACACGAACTGTTGATCAATTGGGACAATGTCTGTGAAGGATGGCCACTGTCCGGAGTGCACTTTCCTATGGACAGTAGCCCTGCAGTTTGTTTTCCTACAGTCAGCTGAGGCTCCGTGTGCTGGGGAGGATGGCCTAGAGCAGTGCGGACAGAGTGACAGAGAAAACCAAGAGGTGACAGCTTTGGCAACAAAACTGAAGACCTCTGGGATGCTGCATGACTTTCCTGCATCTGAGGTTACCATGGTGAGGGCAGATTATTAGAGCAGAAACTACACAGGGCCCATGGAAACTCAAGAACTCTCTTTTCTCATTAGTGTTCTAACCAATGGCAATAGAGAACACTGTGATGTTAAGGTTCCTAGAATAACCTTAAGAATATCACGCATTCTCTCTCCCTCTCCCTCTCCTCCCTCTCCCTCTTCCTCCCCCTCCCCTCCCCCCTCTCCCTCTCCCTCCCTCCCCCCTTTTCTTTCCCTCCTCTCTCCCTCTCTCCCTCCCTTCTCCACTCCTAACCCCATTTTGGTTTTAATCATTGTGTCCTTTGCAAGTTATGCATCTTAGCACCAACAGATGGCGTGCAGGGCTTAGGAATTCACAAGGATGTCACCAGGTGCAGCCCCAGCTGGTCCTTAAATTACCCCAGACTGCAGGGTCTGGAACCACTCAGGGGTAGCCCCCTGAACCACATGGCCACGTGTGATCCAGTCACACAGATCCCCATTAAGGAAAGATCATAAAATAAGGTCTACCAAATTTGGAAATTGAAATAACCATAGTGGCAAAAATGGCCCGTCTACTCTGAAAAGTACAGCAATTAGCCGGCATGCGTTGGAGTCAAGCTTTAGCCTTCCTAAAACACCTCTTGACAAGCCAAAGTTTGTTTCTCAAATTGGTTATATTTAAACATCTGTTCCAAGAGAAAAACAATTTTAAACACTGAAACTATGTTTCGATTTCTTTAGCTTGAATGAAGAAATTAAAACCTAAGCTGGATGTGGTGGTAAACTCATGTCTGTAATCCTAACACATGGGAGGTTGTGGTAGGAGAATTGCAGTAAGTTCAGGACCAGCCTGGGCTACATAGTAAGTGGCAGGCCAGCCTGCTCTGACCTGAGACCACTATAGCATGAGACCCTGTCCAAAACCAAGCAAAATAACAATAAAAAGAGAAATCTTTGTACATAAACATATTTTAATTCAGTTTAAACGTAGGATTTTACATTTAAAACCAACTTTAAGATAGTTGTAGCTATCATCAAAACAGCATACAAAATTTAAAACTTCTTATAAGCCTTGCAGATCCCTCATATTTTTGGGAAATTTTGATGGAAAACATGTTTGTTTGTTTTTGTTTTTGAGACAGGGTCTCTCTACAAGAGCCCTGGCTGTCCCAAAACTATATAGATCAGGCTGGCCTTGAATTCATAGAGAGCCACCTCCCATATGCTGGGATTAAAGGCATGTGCCACCAAACCCTTTGAAAGAGCAGTTTTTGAAAAAAAAATTGTTTCTCTCTCCCTCTCTCTCTCTCTCTCTCTCTCTCTCTCTCTCTCTGTGTGTGTGTGTGTGTGTGTGTGTGAGCAAGCATGCTCGTAGAACACACACACACACACACACATGTACGAACATACACAGGCATGTGTGGAGTTCAGAGGTCAACTTTTAGGAGCTGGTTCTCTCCTTCCATTATACGGGACTCAGAAACTGAACTCAGATCATCTGGTGTGATAGCAAGCTCCTTTACTTGCTGAGCCATCTCACTGTCCCCAAGGAACAATTATGAATGCTGATTTTATAAAAGAGAATTATCTCAAAATCCAAAGGATAAAATTTTTATCAGCATGTTACTATTTTCTGCTTGGAGCCTTCTTCTCTTTGGCTTTTACTTAAGAGCATAGACAATAACAGGAAGGTGGACTGAGCATGCTCAGTCCTGAGTCCAGCTACAGAAAGTCTCAGAGGAACTGAGTGTCCTTTGTTTGCAGGTGTTTTGTTTCCTCCTCCTTTGCAAAAGGCCACTGGGCTGATAGTGTCCTCTTAGCAAGCAAGCTTGCCTGCAGCTGCTAAGACAGCTGCCCATAAAAGTAAAAATAAGGTAAGGTGCTTGGGAGGCTGACCAGGCCCACGTGTTCGACCAGCGACAGCAAGGCTTCTATTTCAGCTTTATGACCGCCTGTGGTTATAGGGCAACAAGCTAGGCCTTACTTGTCCAGTGACCTATTTTAGCTCAGGAGCAGGAGGTTGCAGTTGGCTCAAAACAACCCTTAGGGGGTCTTTAGGGTATAGCCTTCTAAGTGGCCACATACCAGATAGGGAGAGAGCCTAGGTCAGGGTCACCATGCTTCTATGCAAAGGGATGTAATCACAGTTACCTGTTCAAAAGAATGCAGTCCACTTTCTTTCCCCAACATCACCATGTCATCCAGAATGGCTTTCTTCAATTCCTGAATTGAACCATGTAAATGAAACAATAACACATTTCAAAACAGGGATGGGGGGGTGTAGGATGGAGGGGACAAGGTTTTGATTTGAGGTCAACCAGTGAGAGAGAGCAGATCCATGTCCTCTTGGTCCCTTCCCTGTTGAGGGTAACCTGATGCAATGACATTTGCTACCTCTCTCCAGGAGAGAAAGGGAGGCAAATGGCCCAAGAAGTCCCTGTGAGTGGGTTAGGGCATGCTTTGTTTTAAGTGGTCTGTTGGTCAGTGTGGAGGTGCCGCCACCCCTATGCAAGCTCAGGGCTCAGAGAGGGGAGTAGAACCAGGCTGTGTCTGCTGCTGAAACACAGAACAGCAACCCTCCCTAGATGTATGGCAAGACAATTCCATGATGGTGGGAGTGTGGATGCTTTAGGCGGAAAGAACTACGCTACTCTTTCCATCCTATGGCTACTCGTTAACCCAGTACACATGAGATCCACCTTCCCTTGGCAAGGGCGCGGCCAGTGGGTCAGAGAGCCTGTGCTGACATCTGACTCTGCTGTGAACCTGCTGTGTGGTCTGGGACAAATCACCTTCCAAGCTATGGGGCAGAGGGGTTAAATAAACTTTGTGTGACAGCTCTTGGTCTCAAGAGCCCAATGGTTTACTCCGTTTTTAAAAAGAAAGCAGGGATGTCTTCAACAACCACAAAAGGATAAATCTCTGATTTAGGGTTCCTACAATGTGTAAAGTAATACCAGACACATCTTAGGCATTTAGATTTCATGGTTGTCAGCTTTTCTTTCCTTTTGTTGTGTGACTTATAAAACACTCAGCAGCCTGTCGGGAAGCACCTGGGGGTACAGACCTTATTTGTGCAGAGTTCCTGATAGGTCCCTTCAATTCCTTTCTTCTGAGCCCAGGAAGGCATGACTTCAGGGTCAGGCACAACAATGCCAACCAAAAAGGCCTAAAAAGCCCACCAGAAAAGCAGAGTCATGACAAAAGCTTAGAGCTCTCATTTGTGGTCCAGCAGTAAAGATAATCTCTTGGCATTCTCCGACTCCACCCTTTCCTAAAAATAAGTCTACAGTTATGAAACATTTGTTCAGAGGTTATAAAACACTTCCACTAATGTGCCACATGGTCCTGACTGATTGCATCTGACACAGGCCTGATCAGTGGTTAAGTATTTGATCAGTTTATCTGAGGCACTGAACACACATACACACACATACACACGCACACACACACATACACACACATACATATACATACACATACATACACACACATACACACGCACACACATACATATACACACACACACCCATTTCTGATATACCCCCAGATTTTCATGTCAACCTCAGATCTGTACATCTTGGAGTATGCTAATCTAACAACTTTGTTCATCTAAATTCTGTGAGCCAAAATATTTCCCAGAACTTTCAAACTACTTCCAACTTATTCATGAAGAACTGTTTTAATTTTTTGGTTATTTTCTTTAAAAGTGATTTAAGGTTTAATTATGCACAGGATAGTCAGTAACTCTGATACCATAGAATATCTTTTTGGTTTTTCTGACTGTGACCTAAATGATATTGACAGCAAATGTTTTACTACCAATAAGCAATATTATCATCAGTAACATTCTTTGCATCACTATGCTAATTTACCTGCACAATTGATTTGCATATTGAAAATTGAAACAGCAGTGTTTAAGGGTGGGGTATCTCAGTGGTCTCAGTGGTAGAGTACCTGCTTAGCATGCAGTAAGGCAATTGAGTTCAACCCACAGCAACACACACACACACACACACACACAATCAGAAAAGCAAAAATACTGAGTTTTCGCTTAATATCTTGTTTCAAGAAACCCCTCCTGGGATGTTAGTGGGCATACATTAAAAGTTAGTGGAAATAACTATTTCTATGTCTTCAAAGAACTCACTTGCCCTAACTACAATTAACCAAATCCTAAGTAATTAAGATTTCTTCTGTGCTTTTGCTTTGAGGCTGAAGCTGTCCTCGAACCCATGATCCTTTTGCCTCTGCATGCATCGCTGTGCCTGGTTTTATGTGGTGCTGAGCACAGAACCCAGGACTTCCTGCATGCCAGCCAAGTGCGTGCTCTCTCTCTGCTCAGTGAGCTAGATTCCCAAGCCCCGTAATTTCTCATTTAGAAAGGAATTTTTCCTCCTGACTAGAAATGTATGGCTGAGTCCTGGTGGTTGTCTAGAAATCAAAATGCAGTCTGGAGGTTCTGGCAGGCCAGTATGCGCCGGAGCACTGGAGCAGTGGTGCTCACCTTTAAGCTGTCCCCGTGGACGTAGATTTGCGCCACAGGCTCACTCCGGATGTAGATGTTCTCAATCTTCTCTGGTGCAACGTACTCCCCCTGAGCAAGTTTAAATATGTGCTTTTTCCGATCGATGATTTTAAGCGTTCCCTCCTGTGGAGTGGAACAGACAGCTTCCTAAGACAGCGTTCCCATTTCCAAGTCGTAGCCGCCCCCCTCAGTTCAGACTTACCCTGTACACCTCAGAACCCCAGAGCTGCTCCGCTCTGTGTTTACAGAGATGTTGCATGGGGTTTGATGGAGCCATCGCCCATCACAGGTGAGTGACATGCCAGTTCTGCCGGGCCCTGAACATCCACCATCCCTTCTTCTGTATCGGCCTTACCAGCCCTTCGTACTTCCCCAACCACCTTCACCCACTCCGCCCCACCCCCTGAAACAGGCATCCATCTGCCTCCGCTCAGGTCCATGTCTGTCCCACCAGGGCTCCTCTTGCCATGGCCCACGCCCCAGCTGTACCTTTTTCTCACCAACATCTCCAGATTTACTCTCTTTGACCTCACTAGAGTCTATTGCCCCAGTTACAGCCTCAAACCCAAAGTGCCCTTGCAGTCTCCTGGTTGAAAGCAGATTCCTCCAAGAGCCCAAGGCTTCCACCCAGCCACTAGATCATCTCCCCAGCATCCACTGGCAGGGAGGGCAGGGAATAAGTGCTGGCCTCAGGGACTCTATGCCCCTCACTGACGCTGGGACCTTTTTGAGTTCCTACGGTTATGAAGTGGTACACAACCCATGAACGTGTACTTTAATTATCTCTGGAGACAGCGCACCAGGGATAGACATTTCCATATGGTTAAGTTGTTGGCTAGATCTCTTCATGGGCCCCCAGACCTCATCATGGTCAGTGACTCCTATCAGGCTGTGAAAATCTGTCCACCCAGGATATGGATCACCCAGCATGAGGCTCTTTGAGATTGTTGTCCTTAAGTCTGCCCTAGCCCGGGTTCATCCCTGTCTGCCTCAGGCCCATCAATTCTCACTCATAGACTCCCTCACCCTCACCTCTTTTTCCTCTTCCCATGGAAACCAATCACACCCTGAGCAGACAGCCTCCTCCATACCCTCCGTCCCCATGTCATCTGTTGGGTCCTCCAGGGCCAGGGCAATCTCTCCAGGAAAGGAAAAGAAAGCGGGCCTGTTTCTTTTAACACTGGGGCTGGATCCCCGATGCTTCCCCGACACTACCTTCTTTGGTCTTCATAGCAACAGCTGGCTCTTGTCACCTCTGCTCCTCTAATGAAGAAAATGAGGGTCCCTTAACTGACCCTCATTAACTGACCCTCATTAACTGACCCTCATTAACTGACCCTCATTAACTGACCCTCATTAGTCAGGAATTAGTTAAATCTTCCAACAGCCACAGGGCTAGGAAACAGAGGACTCAGGGTTGAGACACAGGACTTTCTATATAAGAGGACTTCTTCATCTATTACTATAAAACAATAATTTTTAAAAGCACAAATGTTTCTTAAACATAATCATTGAGGCCTTGTACATGGTCTTCTAGAAAATGGGACCAAAAAAAAAAAAAAAAAAAAAAGACAAAAACATCGCCCATCTGCTCATTCAAATAAGCTGACAGCAAAGCCAGAGCCGTATCTTAGAAGAAAAATTACAGATTGATCTAGTTTATGGATAGAAACAAAAAGGCACAAACACATGTATAGGAGAACAGTATGAAAGTCACAACAGAGCCACAATGAACTGAAACCACGAACGCACAATTAGCCTGACAGAAGAGATGGAAAGAATAAACACTCATTTCAAATGGCAGGAAGGACAATTTCAATGAAGATTCAGCTCATATTGAGAAATGATGGTAACTTTTGACTCTGACTCCATGGCTGCTGGTCGCTGTTTGAGTGTCTTGGGTCTGAGCACCCCAGCTACTTCACAGGAGTCTATTCACTCGCTTCCTGCCACGCCCAGAAATGGTGGCAGCTTCATTCAGGCTCGGTGCCTCAATTTGAGTGTTTATGGCTCTGAGACATGTATAGGATTTCTTTATGAAGACATACATAATATTTTCTTTATGAAGAAACAATATAGGAGCCAGGCATTATGGCACATGTCTATAATCCCAACAGTTGGGAGGTTGAGTCAGGAGGATAGCAGCACATTTGAGTTCAGCCAGGGCTATACACAGGGCTAAACAGAAAGACCTCTCAAGAACCCTGAATGAAGCCGTTACCACCACCGCCGCCGCCACCACCACCATCACCACTGCTGCCACCACCACCACCTCCAACACATAAAAGTAAAACATGATGAAATTGATTGTAGGGCCTTGAATCTCAATCGTCCTTGGCTTATGGGACAACCTTCCCTCCAAGGGTGTCCATGTCCCACAGGCCTCTCCTTCCCCTCCCCTACACATCCGTGGGCTGTCTGTCTACTGATCCTGGCCTGACTGTCTCTTCCAGTCTCTCTTTTCCTCTTGGCTTAAGAGTCAGTTCCAGTGAGTGCCTGTCCCCTGCTTCTTCCCTCAGCTCTACTCACGCCAAAAATTAAACATAAACATAAAAATGCACGTCTTCCCTGAGTAGAGCTCCTGTCCCAGGGAACATGCTGGGGATTTGTCCTTGTCTGCTACACACATGGAGGTGTCACAGAGGCAAGCGCACAGGCCCAAGCAGAGGCGAATTGGCTCACCTGGCCCCAGAGCCAGAGAGGGCTGGTATTGCTCATGTACCTGATAAACTCAACACCTCAGATTCTAACCAAACAACAACCTTCCTGACACACAGAGAGGTCCTCTGGCTGAGTGACACCAGGCAAGGGCTCTGGGTGTTGGCAATAGCATTTCTCCTTCAAAGGATTTTCATGAGTGTCTGATACTTGCCAGGCACTGTGCTAAGTGCTCTGTAGCCATGGTCTCATTTGTTCCTTGTGATAACATCCAAGGCAACATCCTATTGTCTTGAAGAGGCAAAGGACATTATTATCTTCACTTTTAAAATAAGGAAATGTGGACAAGAAAGATGGTTTAGTGAGTAAAGATGCTTTCTGTCAAGGCTTGGGACTTGAATTTGATCCCCAAGACTCTAATGGTAGGAGGAGAAAATTGATGCATGCAAGTTGTCCTCTGACAATATGATCACCATGAGGTGCACACACACATATGTTCACGCATGTGCGCACGCACACAAACACACACATGCACAGGTACACAGAATAAATAAATAAATAACACACACAAAGGTACACAGAAAAAAGAAAGAAATACTTTTTTTTTTTTTTTTTGGTTTTTCTAGACAGGGTTTCTCTGTATAGCCCTGGCTGTCCTGGAACTCACTGTATAGACCAGGCTGGCCTTGAACTCAGAAATCCGCCTGCCTCTGGCTCCCGAGTGCTGGGATTAAAGGTGTGCACCACCACTGCCCAGCAAGAAATACTTTTTAAAATGAGAGAATGAGGCAAATTTGTTTGGGCTAAAGGATGCTATGAAGATTTAGTTTCTTTTTCTACAAATGAGCCAGGGTGTAGCCCAAAAGAGGAGTGTACCTTTGCTCAAGGTGATAAAACAACTTCCAGCAGAGTCAAAGGGATTGAAGTATCCCATACTCATTAACACCAAGTGTTTCCCTTTCCCAGATGCCAATCTCTCAGCTGGGGGCCAAAGTCCCTGGCAGCGGTGGCTTGAATGAAAATGGCCCCCATAGGCTCAAGGGAGTGGCACCATTGGGAGGCCACCATTGGGAGGTCTTGTTGGAGGAAGTGTGTCCCTGGGGGTGGGCTTTGGGGTTTCAGAACCCCAAGCCAGGCCCACTGGCTGTCTTTCTTCTTGCTGTCTCTCCATCTGGATGTAGAACTCTAAGCATCATATCTGCCTGCAGGCCACCATGCTTCTGATCGTGATGGGAATAAACCTCTGAACCATAAGCCGTCCCCAATTAAATGTTTTCCTTTATGAGAGTTTCTGTGGTCATAGTGTCTCTTCATAGCAATAAAATCCTAACTTCAAACTGACCTTCTCAGATCTTCCCGAGAAATGCACCTCCTTCTACTTAACCAGCAGCCTCCATACACCAGTAAACCTTTTCCTGGATTCCATGAGGGGCAGGAAGTTGTTTTAAGGAAGGCCCAAGTTCTGCCCTCCACACAGCCCACTGTCACTTTCACTGGGGCGACAGGAGCAGGAAGCTTGGGACAAGGTTGGGACACATATGGACAGGCGCCCCCTCAGTGACCTGGTTGGCGCACCCACTCATCGCTGACGTGACATGAGGAGCACCGGCCTCCAAACCTACATACCGGCAGCCATTTCCCAATGTCTCCGGTGTGAAGCCAGCCGTCGCTGTCCAGGGCCTCCTTTGTCCTGGCCTCGTCTTTTAAGTAGCCCTTGAAAACATTTGGTCCTTTCACACATATCTGTGGGGGCAAATGGCATGGCTTTGCTCACTCATGATGTAAGAGATCCAACACTGACAGACTGTCAGCAGGCACGAGGAAAAGTGTGCTCCCCATCTACTAGAAGGCCGCCGCAGAGACTGTGGCAGGACCAGAGGGTGTGAAGCACCCACTTTTCTCCCTCAAGAGTTCCTGACCTTGGGCTTATACTCACCACAGATACTGATGACTGGCCAATCCTACCAGTGATGCTCAGGCCCCCTGCTTTACTGGCTGGCAGGAAGCCTGATTCTCCACCTACTCCCTAGGGCTGAACAAGAACAGCTCAGCTCAGCCAACTTCATTTGGTCCATTTGATGTATGGGCATGTTTCTGACCCGAGACAAGCTATGCTGCAGGACACCCCATACCACAACAGGGTGCATGTGTGAGGGGGAGGGTGCTTCTTTTTAAAGTGCAGAAATTAAATGTTCTTGATTCAGTCTCAGTGGGGTTGGTTGAATCAAGTACACAGATAACTTAAAATGACTTTGCATGAAGGTAAAGAAAAAAATGGCTCCATCCCCACTGGTTTTTTTTTTTTTTTTTTTTTTTTGCCTCTGCTTGGCTACATGTGACATCTGTGGAAGCAAGGGGTGACATGTGAACTCACCTCTCCTTCTCCTTTGCAGGTCCAGTAGTTGAGTTCCTCTGCATCGACCAGCTTGATATGGTTGCAGGGCAGCGGTGCCCCTACGTGCCCTAGGATACCAGAACAAGGTGATGCTAGTCAGTGGTTCGGTACTGATGGTGCCTGACATCCCTGGCGGATCCCCAAGCATCCTGGTAGAGTGGAGCATACCTACAATCCCAGAACTTGAGAGGCAGAGGAAAAAGTATCAGGAGTTCAAGGTCATCCTAGGCTGCATAGTGAGGGATTGGAGGCTAGCCTGGGCCACATGAGTCCTTATCTCTAACAAAACAAAACAGAGACAAAACAAAAAATGGAAACAAACCCCCAAGTGGGTTAAAGCAGGGAGCTGTGGGAGCTGAGTAACACACTTTTACGCAGGTGCTGGTGACAGGGACAAATGAGGATAAAACTAAACTCTGGGGAAAGCAGAGGGTGAGCTCCACTTATATATATAATTGCTTTTGAGACAGGGTTCTCTGTGCAGCCCAGGTTGTCTTGAAATTCACTATAACACCCAGGCTGACCGCAAACTTGTGGTTCTGTGTATCAACCTTACCAATCTTGCAATTATAGGAGGGCACCACCATGTGAGGCTTACATTGGTTCTTAAATTATTTACATTTATTAGTAGTGTGTGCGTGCGTGCGTGCATGCGTGCGTGTAGGTACACCTGCCATAGCACATGTGTGGAGGTCAGAGGATGGCTTGGAGGAGTCAGTTCTCTCTTTCCATCATGTGGATTCTGTGGATTGTCAGGCTTAGTAGCACAAACCTTTACCTCTGAACCCATCTCACTGACCCTTATATTTGGTTCTTACAGAGTGGGAAAGCATAATTGACCTAGCACAAACCTACATGGAGGCCCTGAGTAAGGTGGGAGTCTCATTATATATACCATGAACATGGTTAGGAGGTTTTAGAGTGGTGCCCACATCAAAACATTTTCCCAGCTAGGCATAGTGGTGCACACCTGTGATAGCATCATCCAGGAGCTGAGTGTGGAAGACCAGGAGAGTGGGGCCAGCGTGTGCTACACATGATCATAAACTACAACCACTATTTCTTTTCCCTTAGTCAGGCTCGTTGATTGGTACATGCAGAGACAACCCAGAGTGCTTGCTTGCTACACTGCAGATTTGGACTAAGGTCTGGAATGAGGCATGAGGGTCTGTAGGCACCTAGGCAATATTGATGCTATTCTACTCAATATTGCACTTAGGTAAGCAAGGGACAGAAAACCAGGATGCAGTTACTCATCCATGAAAAATAAAATCAAATTCCCAAGTCTGATGATCTCACGCACTCCATTTTATGCCACAAGATCCTATCTAAGTCATTCACTAGTTGTTGTGGTCTTTACCTCACATGTTGGGAAGCAAATGGAGTGTTAGGCAGGTGCTGGCCAAGGTCCTGAACTAGATGTGCCACGGGTATGAAAAAGAAGACTGTGGCCCTTGGGTTTCTCTTTTAGAAGACACATTGCCAAACCTGTTATGATACTATACAAAGAGACACGGTTTTCTCACATCCAGCCTCCTAGGGTTTCCAGAAAGGATGAATTAAAAACTCAACAATTTTAAATGGGAAAATGTTAAGGATGGAATCCGAGGTAAGTGGGGTTAGAGTGGGCTCATTGGAGAAAGGGGCTTGCTACCAAGGCCCTGTGTCCTAAGTTTGATCCCCAGAAGCCATGTGGTGGAGAGAATTGACTCATGTAATCTTTCCAAAGCACATGCTCTCTCTCACACACAAATAAGTAAGTGTTATTTTTTAAAAGAATGAAAGTGTCCAAGAGGAATGGTGGCTCAGTACAGTAGAAACAAGGATTACACACACACACACACACACACACCATATATATATATATATATATATATATATATATATATATATATATATA
>JADRCH010000121.1:3625647-3729614 GCA_019843965.1 Rhynchomys soricoides
ATATATATATATATATATATATATATATATATATATATATATATATAGAGAGAGAGAGAGAGAGAGCGCTAGGTGCTGGAGAAATGGCTCGGCTTGCTGCTCTTACAGAGAAGAATTTAGTTTCTAGCATCCACATTAGGCAGCTCAAAATCACCTGCAACTTTGGCTCCAGGGGATCTGATGCCCTCTTCTGGCCCCCATGGACATTTGGACTAAAGTGTACATCCCACATACATATAATTAAAATTAAATATTTGAATACTTTTGTAAAATTAGTGAGCGTGTAGGAGAATGAGCCAAGAGTTTGTATGAAAAGCAAGCACCCTTCACCCAGCTTGAGTGAAATAGACTCCTTATCTGGCTCAGTCAAATGCAGTTTCCATTTTGAGCCTTCCTAACATGTTTCATGATCCTGTGAAATACTATGGCATTGACTAGCCTTTTTATTTTATTTGCATGCACATCATTCCAAAATCTCCAGTTCATATTTGGGCAGATGTAAGCACAAACAGTGCCCCCCCCAGGGGAAGCATCCTAAAGAATTCTCTTGCTGGATGCTTTCCAAGTTGTTGAGTGCCTAGTTGGAGTCTGGTGATGGGTGACCCAAAAGCTAAACCTACTTGTGTCTGCCTAGGAGGAGGAATCGCCTCACAATGAAAATATTCATGGACCTCTCCTTTCTGAGGTTGCCACTGCCATCTAGATACACCACAGGAGCCTCATCCCTAAGAAAGGGTCCTCAGAGGAGCCAGAGACATGGCTCCTCTTCCAAAAGCACTGGGTCTTGATTCCCAGCACCCACATATTGGCTCATAACCATCCATAACTTTAGTTCCAGGGGTCCAGCACTCTTTTCTGACCCCAACAGGCACCAGACGACACACACACTGTGCACATATGTATATGCAGGCAAAAACACTCACACAAATTCTTTTTTAAAAAAGAGAGAGTTGTCTATTACAAGTCACATTCATAGCCGGCTTCTTTTGTTGTATTTTTTAAAAAGCAGCTTTGAAACAGTTGTAAGCAGAGCGGTGTGGTTATGTGAAATCTATAAAACTCAATGTGCTGGCATTAAAAGCATTTACCATGTGGAGTTCTAGCCTGTGATCCACACTCTGCACAACTTCTATCTATTAATAAAACAGAAACAAAAACCAAAGCAAACAAACAAAACACGGGAGGGCAAAGACATTTGCTGCCAAGTTTGAAGAATCTCACTTTGTCTCAGAAATCCACACGATTAAAGGGGAGAACAAACCTCTGAACATTGTTCTCTGACCTCCACAGTGGGCCAGGGTGTGTGCATACACGTGCACACACATAAACAAATCAAGTAAATAAGTGCAGTTTTAAATTACAAATAAAAATTTTTAAATAGGGGAAAATTTTTAAAAAGTGCAAAAAATTGCAACAAAGAAAACATTAGATCCACAGTATCACAACTCAGACACCCTGCCACCACCCTCACCACATTACCACACCCCCTACCCCCCGCCCCCCCCCCCCCCACCTCCCCCCCCCCCCTACCCCCTGCCCCCCCCCCCCCAAAGCTCTCCTACCTGATGTCCAGTCCCCTGGCGTTGTGAAGGTACACCCAGCTGTGCATTCAGTTTGCCCATAACCTTCATAGACCTTCAAGCAGAACAGAAACCATGATGTGGGCCACACTGTCTCAGAACTGCCTGGTGGCCCCTCTTGGCCAGCTTGCCTCCTGCTGACCATCTGTGGCTCCCAGCTGAGGATGGTGGGGATGCATGATATACTGGGTAGCTGACATGGGTAGAACTGAACACAGCAGAGCTATGTTGCTACTTTTAACCATGAGCTCTTAGGTTGTATGGTTTGGAATAAAGGTTTCTGGCCAATTTTCAACCATAAGCTCTATCTTCACTTGGATAAATGCATACTCAAGATAAATATTCTAGATCTACTACAGGTCTGATTTTATCTTTGCCATTCCTCTCCAGGCCCTGGAGTTCAAGGCATCTGAGGCATAATTACTTAAGCATTGTACATAAGAGACAGACATGTTTAGCTTCCCTTGAAGCCCTGCTGCAGCCACAACACAATACTCTGCCTCTGTTGAAACTTGACAGATTTTAACTGGATGGATAAATTGCGAGATGGTTTTGTTTGTTTGTTTTGTTTCTTAGAGATGACCAAACACAGCGCAGAGATGGGCTGTTCCTTCCTGATGCTCCTGCTTTGAGATGGGGGACGTTTGGAAGGCTGCAGAGAGGCAGGGCAGTATGATACACAGTCTCCAGCACATCGAGGATGCATTTACATTCTTTATGCTTAGAAACATATTCATTTGATGTGTATGTATGTGGGTGAGTATATATGTATGTGCACCATGAATGTACAGTGACAGTGGAGGTCAGAAGAGGGTGCTGGGTCCCCTAGAACTGGAGCTGTGACCCACCATGTGGGTGTTGGAAACCAAACTCAGGTCCTCTGGAAGGTCAGAAAGTATTCTTAACCATTGGGGCTTCTCTGCAGGATACACACACACACACACACACATCAGATTCCTTTTCCTTTTGCTACAGCTTCCAAGATTTCAGGTAAAGGACTGTCATATCATAGATCTTCCTGGGGGTTCCCCAAAGGTAGCAAAGCCATTCTGGTTCTCTGTGGCTGTGTGCTTTTCTTCACACAGAGTGAAAGGCTTGATCCCCTGTCATCTTCCTCTGGACACCTGTGCTGCTTAGCACACATCCCACCACCCCCAAGGAAGGCCCTGGATGATGATACCTGGCACCCCAGAGCTGCTCGTAGGAATCCCAGGACTGTTGGTGACGCAGGGGCTGCTCCAGTAACTATCATCCTCACGTGGCCACCAAGACTGGCCTGTGGGAAGAGAGAAGCTGCCAATGATGGTGACACATGAGATGGTCCTCATTCAAGGTCTGCTTTCAACGGCTGGACCCTGGATGCTGGGGCTTGGATCAGGAAGCGAGCTACATGCTGAGGAAGTGTCGACGACTTAGTTTGTCTAATTCTGTGACCAACTCAGTGCTGTTATTCCATGAGGCATTTATTTTAATACCATCTTCAAATGATTCAGCTGCTTCTTCCTGCTCTCATTATTCACCTGCTTCCAAAAACAATTACTTAAGACAATTTTCTCCAGCTCCAGCTTCCATTTTAATGGCATCGACTTTTTCTCATTTAGAAATCAATACCATGCTTTATTTACTATGTTCTGCAGGGGACAAAGGATACTTGAAACACTTTGTTGCTGTAAGTTGAGCCAAGAGAGTTTAAATATTAATTTTCATGGCTAAAAACAGAATAGCAGGAAGAAGACTGAGCTGATACCACTAATGAATGAGATTCCTAGGGTGGTGCAGGACATAGAGACTGTGGTGGTGATGCGGCCAGAAACACTTTGAGACTGGCCTGATTCTGGAGAAGCTGATGGGACAGGACACAAGAAAAGGGAAAGAGGACTCTTGTTTATCTGGAGAGAAGTAAGTCCTGTAGAAAGCCCACCATCGTCAGTTTATTGGGAATGGCAGGAGGAAGCCTAGGCCTCCAGGTCCCAGGAACATCTTAGTGGAGCAATGGCCTGAGCACCCAGGAAGGTGGAGGCCAAAGGACCTACTTTCTAAGGGCCTTTTAAATACATATTATGTATGTATATGTGTGTGTATGTATATATGTGTGTATTTGTGTGTATGTATGTGTGTATATATGTATGTATTTGTGCGTATGTATGTAAATATATGTATATAATATTTTTAATTAATTCTTTGAGAATCTTATACCATATTCATCCCCTCCACTCCACAAGGGTCCATACCTGACTCCCCCATCTCTCTCTCTCTCTCTCTCTCTCTCTCTCTCTCTCTCTCTGTCTCTCTGGTTTGTTTAACATCCTATAGAGTCCAGCTTGTGTGGTCCATCTATGCATGGGTGTAAGACCATCCACAGGAGCATGGCCAACCTAGGGGTCCTTATTGGTAAGGTTGCTTTTTAGCAGATATGATACATCTCCAAAAATTAAGAAAAAAAATCATGGCTCTAAAATTCCAGCAGCAGCACAAGAGTTGTTGTTGTTGTTGTTGTTTACCATATTACAGGTCACTGGGCCATCTTCTCCATTTCTCCTATGAGGGCCTGCAGGGCACAGTGTCACTCTGGACTCACAGACTCATTTCTTTACCTGAATCTTATTAAAGAAGAGTTCATCCCAGATACTATTGTTTCTGATGATTCCGCTCCGGACCTCAGCCTGCTTGCGCTTTGCTGCAAACTCCAGGAGCCAGCGCTTGAGTGAGGTGTCTGCCTGGTAGAAGATCTGAGGAGCACAAGTAGGAGACAGCAGTCACCCTCCAGGAAGAGGACCCATACTGGCCAGCAGAGGACCCATTCTCCCGGGGACACTTATGAGATGTCACTGGATTTGTAGCATGAAGCTGAAGGTTAACACTATCAAGGGTCAGGCATATTTTGGAGATGGGAGGGAGAAGGAGTAGAAAGGAGGAAGGGGAGGGGAAAGGAGGGGAAGGGAGAAGAAAGGAGGGGAGGGGAGGGGAGAGAAGGAGAGGGAGGTCAGGTCTCTTTAACCAGAGTTTTGGAGGCTGGAAGGAAACAGGAGAAGGAAGCATAGGGAAAAGTTGGGGAACACAGGAAGGAGGCAAGTTTTCAGACGTGGGTTGAAGGGAAGGAAAGCCCCCCTGGAACCCCAGATTCCGTCTACACTAGCAAATGAGAACCTTCCAGTTCATGAGACCCACCTTGTCATACATCCGATTCAGCAGCCTTGGGACCACAGGGAAGATGGTGGGGCGGAGAGCCTTCATGTCATCTGACAGGAGGCGGATATCTCCCTGGAAGAAGCCCACACGCCCTCCATGGCAGTAGACAACAGACTGGGGGGAGAGGAGAAGAAGGTGGGGTCAATTAGGGTGGGGACTCCTGGCTGCAGGCCAGAGCTATCCAAAGTTTTGCCCTCCACGGAGAACACCCAGGACCCCCTCCCCCCAGCTCTTGCTGCTTCCATAAGACACTGAGTGGCAGGTAAGTGACCCACCCACTGACCCACAACCTTTGTACCAAGTCCCAACCAAGCCTAGGGAGAAGGCCAAGTGGAATGGTGCTGGCACGGCCATTCTGGTTGGTGCTTGCCCCTTCATATCCACTCTCAGCCCTAGACATGAGCCACCCCATCCCACCCTGGAAACTCAGGTCTATGAAATGTTCTATTATCAGCAATTCATAAATGAGTCTATTCCAGGTCCCTAGAGAAGCTTTGGGTTTCCCAGAGGTATCTCTGCAACTGTGGAATGAAGTACTATTTTCCTTGGTTGTTAGACCTGGTTGGAGACCAGGGGCTCCTGACTGATTCCTATGGGGTCAGGAGCACACCGGGAGTCTTATTATGTGCTCTGTTCTTTAATGCCCGGGGCAGCTCTTTAAGGAAGGCAGTGTTTCAGGCATGACCATTTGTGAGAGAAGAACTCAAGGCTCAGAGAGCTAAAGTGACTTGCCCAGCTACATAAAACTAGTTGACCATAATGGCTGGCATGCTAATCCAGGCCCAACGACACCAGCTCTCCCCACCAGAGTGAGTAGAAATATACTTGAAAGATAAATTTTATTCACTGGCTGATCCTTTCAATGACACATGCATGAGGTACTCTTTGACTCTGCCATCCTGTACGGATTCCCTGCTTTGCTCTCTCTCCTCTCACAAGAGCTATCTGAGGACCAATACATCGTTCAGGCCTACAGCCTAGGAGTCATGACAGTTCAATGCCACAATTTTACTGCTTCGTTCTGGCCTTTAGAAGTTTGTAAGTCATGGACAGGAGCATGTTGGCCATCACAGAGCATGTTACCACACATGTCTGGGGTAACGAGGCACTTCTGAAGGTCTATAATACTCTTGAAACCAATGCCCCCAAACAGGCCCTCTCCCAGCTGAGGTATGTTTGTGAGAAAGATGAGGTGGGTCTGGGTGTTTCCTAAAGCATCTCTCCTAGGGAGGACGGGTGGGGTGGCCAAGGTCCTCAGATCCCTCTGGCCCCTTGTGCTACCTTCTAAGAATGGAGTAATTTGGTCCTACTTCACACCAGTGGCAGATGAGACCCTGCCGTAAGGGTAGGTTCTGGGCACAGAGGGTGCCTCCCTGATGCCAGGGCCTTACCTGCACCATTCGCTCAAACATGTGTGCTAAAGGCAAATAGGAAAAGTGCACATCCGCACAAGTGGGGGCCCACTGACTCTGCAAGAGAACACAAGGAGCCCAGGCAAGTCCCAGTCAGCCAGGTAGGAGGCTTACCTGGATCACTCTCTCAAACATGTGAGCCAGAGGCAGGAAGGAGATGAGCACATCGTCCTGTCTCGGAAAGATCACTTTCTGCAGGTGACGGGCATGGGAGACAGAAAGGAAAGAAACACTGACAGGAAGACAACGAGAGAGTCATAAAACAATAAAGAGAAAAAAATGGTCCTGGGGGAGGGGTGGATGGGGAGTGGGGGAGGGGGAGGATGAGGACAGAGAGAGGTGAGAAGAGAGGGAAAAATGATGAGAGAGAGAGAGAGAGAGAGAGAGAGGAGGTGGGGGGGAAAGGTGAAGAAGGAAGGGGAGAGAGAGAGAGAGAGAGAGAGAGAGAGAGAGAGAGAGAGAGAAGCAGTATAGGAAGCGAAGTGTTAGGTGGCAGCGCCAGTGGGTATAGGTTATCTGCAGAAGCAAAGAGCCACATGAAGCACATATAAACCAGCAGAGCCAGGCTCCACAGGGAAGTCTCCTCTCAGGAAGGCCTGCACCTCACTTGTAGTCTCTGTCTGTTGGTGTTGGTGCCAGCCTGGCTCTCTCCCCTCCTCACCCTTCCTGTAACATCTGCTGCTCTGGCTACGTGGGCAGTCACACAGTCTAGGCTTGATGGCACATTCTAGGCCTCATGGAGAAAATGGCCCAGAGAGTCCTACAGACCGTTTGCGCCAGCTTTGCTGAGTTGTGGGTGGGTGGCAGAGGAAAAGAGGCCAAGCCACAAACGGGTGGCTAGACATTGCCTCCCAAGCCACAGCTGGGAATCAGGCTGTCCTTAAAGGAGACACAAGCTGGGCACTATCCCACAGCTGTCTCCCAGATGGGACTGGTCCCAGAGACAGACTGTTCCGGCCAGCGAAGGGTCAGGACTTCCTTAGTGGGGCCTAACTGTTCTCTGTCTTGCCGTACAAATCTTTGCTCTCCTTTTGCCTTTGAACCGGCTTGGACAGACTTTGGGATCCTGGATCATGACTCTGAACATGATCTCAGCCAGCAACCATGCCTCAGTTTCCCACTAAAGCATTTAGCGTTATGAGTATAATGCCCCCACAGTACCATGTAGCATACACTCAGACTGTTTCCACAGTGGAGGGAGGGGCCTGGCATCCTTTCTACTGAAGGAAGCTATAGCACATACTCACCCTGCTTGGGGACAGGTCCTCCTTCCTTAGCTGTTTAGAAACACTACCATGCTTTTGTCAGACCAAGAAAGCGAGCTTTTTGGACTTTGCAGTTACCTTTAAGTACAGCCTTACAATTAGCAGCTGCCGCTGTTTCTCAGACTCTAGTAGTCCTTAAACACAAAACGGCCAAATTAAACCCCAGCCTGCTTGACAGACAAGTCATTGAGGCTTACTTCAGAGATAAAGGTACGTATACGGGAGCTCAGGGATCTCATTTTTTTAAGTGAAGAATGAAATCAGGCTTACACGCTCCCCACTACCACCCTGGCCCCACCCCACCCCTGCCCCGGGCTCTTTTAGAGCTTTTTGATATCAAGTAAATGTTGGGGGATGGGTCATTTCCGCACTGGGGCTGAAAGCTAGTCTGATGGCTCCTGCTTGTAATCCTAGCATCTGGGAGACTGAGGAAGGGGCATCAGGTATTTGAGGCCAGCCTGAAATACATAGTAAGACTCCAACCAAAAACCAAACGAAACCAAAACAAAACAAAACAGTATATGAGGCTAAAAGTGGTTGTAAAGTGGGGTTGCCTTGGTAAAAACAAAATCTTCCTGCCTGCAAGGGGCTGCCCTAAAATAATGACAATAAAACACATCTCTAACCACATCCAGCCTGTGACCCTTGCACCACGTTCATCTCAGGATGACTGTGAAGACGGCCCAGACATTTGAAGGCTAGAGAGTCATATGGTAATACTGAAAAGTTGACACCCTGGCTAGAAAAACTTGAGGTGTGTCCTCAAGAAAGGCCTGCATAAGAAGTCTGCTTTATTCACCTCTGTCACTTTCAGAAAGCCTGAGAAATCAGCCACCACGTTCCCGTGGGTGAGCATCGCACCTTTGGGGTTCCCTGAAAACAGAAGGCAAGAAAGGGTTTCATTAGGAGCTTGACAGTTACCCTTTGACCGTCACATATATGCCATAGCATGGCACACCAAACCCCTACACAAAATAAATAAACAAGAGTTAAAAGATTTAACAACGGCTGGGCAGTGGTGGCGCACGCCTTTAATCCCAGCACTCGGAAGGCAGAGGCAGCGGATTTCTGAGTTCAAGGTCAGCTTGGTCTACAGAGTAAGTTCCAGGACAGCCAGGACTACACAGAGAAACTCTGTCTCAAAAAAAAAAAAAAAGACTTAACAACAAATTTTAATGTTTTAACAGTTTTTTGATGGTTTTAATGGTTAACTGAAACTAAACATGGTGGCTCGAAACTGTAGACCCAGTTCTTTGACGGCTGAGGCAGGAAATTTTCTGTGAGTTCAAGGCCAGCCTGGACTATGAACTGAGGCTCTGTTTTTAAAAGAGGGTGTTAATTTTATGTGCTATGTAAATTTTGCCTTTAAAAAAGGGGAGAGAGCTGGGCAGTGGTGGCGCACCCCTTTAATCCCAGAACTTGAGAGGCAGAGGCAGGTGAATTTCTGAGTTCGAGGCCAGCCTGGTCTATAGAGTGAGTTCCAGGACAGCCAGGGCTACCCAGAGAAACCCTGTCTTGAAAAAAAAGGGAGAGAAAGAAGCAAAATTGGTGAGGAGAATTTCTTTGGAGGGGGTTACACTGAGTCTTCGAGTCTTCTTTCTCAATCCTAATATGAAACTTAAGCTCACATAGGTGTTGATAGGCTCTAGGGGACCCCATGAGAAAAGAGAAGAGGCAGCGATCACAAACAAGTAATAGACCCAGAGGTGGGAGCATTCTACAATCAGGTCAGGCTGAGGAGGAGGGAGAGAAATCGCCTTAGGAGGAATCAGTTCACCAGGCTGATCTGCCAGTAAAAACAGAGCCTCCCTGTAATGGTTAACTTAGACAGGCTCTAGAATCACCTAGGAAACAACCCTCTGGGCTGCTCTATGAGGCTTTTCTCAGGGAGATCTGGCTGAGATGGGAAGATCCACCCTGGGGAAAAGGCTGGGATCGCAGAGGAAATGAAAAGGAGAAGGGGAGCTGAGCACCAGCATCCATCCCTCTCTGCTTCTTGATTGTGGATGCAATGTGACCAGCTGCCTCACCTCCTGCTGCTATGCTTCCCTTCATGACAGACTCCATCCTTTCTTAAATTATGAGCCAAGATGGAACCAATCTTCCTTCCTTCCTGCCTTCCTTCCTTCCTACCTACCTTCCTTTCTTCCTTAAGCTGCTTTTGTCATATCAATGAGAAAGGCAACTGATCCACACTCCCTACCCGTAAAACTGGAGGAGGAGTTAAGTGTGGACAGAGTTAGGAGCTGTGGTGGAGGAGGGTTCGGAAGCCCAGGAGAGGCACCGCCTACATCAGAACTCAGAAAAGCATCCATCAATGAAAGTATGAGCTTTAGAATTATTCAATCAACCATCCCCCGACTTCCACAACCTACTTCCTTGTTCTTGATCCCCCCATGTCAAACTTGGTGGGAGAGAGCAGAGCACCCACTAACAAGGTTGGGGAGCAGGAAAAGAAGCAGAGAGGGGAGAATGATGGGGGATTATGTCCTCGCTCCATGCCAAGTCCACAGGGACAGGGAGGTCTTGAAGAGGCCCACTGGTTCCTAGTTTGGATGGACACTGTGTCTCTGAGTTCAGCCTCTGTGATCATGACCATGGAACACTTTATTGCCTGATAGTGACCAGGAAGACATTTATCCAGGGGCAGAAAGAGAGAACTTCCCTCCCTGATCAGGTGGAATTCAGTAATGAGGTTAAAATAAATTCTTTCTCATAATTATATCCCCTGAGGCCTGTTTGCTCATCTTGCAGGTAACCCATTTGGTATCAATCACAGCTTCATCTTCTAATCCAAGTGACAGAGGTGTCCCTCTGCCTAAGATGTTTGATAAATGAGGTCTCAGCCCGTAAATTGGTACTTTCTCCTGTAATGTCAACTACAGAGATGGTTCAGGGGGACATGTATTTCTTAAAAAGTGACTATCTTTTCCTAATAGGTAGTTGTCAAAATGCTTTCCTTGGAAAAGAGAAAGACTCACAGGACCTGCCTCACCTGTGCTTGGCTCTTTTTATCCCAGCGAGCCTTCAGGCCTGAACCCATGTTATCTCTCCTAGTTGAGCCTCGAGATACGAATCCTATGAAATCCTGGAGTCCTTAAGGTATTCTGAGAGTCACCTGGCATTTTCAGGTTCTGGAAGTTTCTAAGGATCCAGATACCAGATACAGAAGGGGAACGTCAC
This sequence comes from Rhynchomys soricoides, assembly GCA_019843965.1. Classification (NCBI taxonomy): domain Eukaryota; kingdom Metazoa; phylum Chordata; class Mammalia; order Rodentia; family Muridae; genus Rhynchomys; species Rhynchomys soricoides. Next base: position 3,636,277 of record JADRCH010000121.1, read on the forward strand.
AAAATAGATCCTTGTGCCACAGAGTTGTGGGTCTGTGGGTCTAACATGCAGATGCTCAACATAAACTCAGGGAAGTTGTCTTTACAGATGAAAACTCGCCACAACCTTCTCAACTGAGGTGCAACCGACCCTGTTGGAGATTCTTCAGTTCTGTTCTTTTCTTCTCCAGCACAATGCCAAAGTTCAGACCTTTTAGAAACACAAATTTTCTTCCAGATTCCAATGCTACTTTATAAACAACCTATAGGACTCTTAAAATATTCCCAGAAATGTTCAGAATATCTGCACATCTCTATGTGTGATTCTGGGAGCTGACAACAAAGGTCTCCTTAGGAAGTGTGAGGTGAGTCTTCCAGAAGGTTCTGCATGTTGCTCTTATCCAGGATGAGTCTACATCTCTGGCAGTATGTCTTTTAAACTGGATGTAGAAAGTTTTCTGATTGCTCACACAGAGAGAAAAAAAAAATCACTTTGTGCTTTCTGAGTGATCTGAGTTGCAGAACCAAAGTGCAGATCTTCCTACAGTTGTCTTTGTGCCTGGTATAAACAGTGAGACACTGCCAGCCAGGTCAAAATCTCAGTGATAAAAGACTGGCTCCCACTCAGAAGCTTTGCACAAAGTGTATTCACTTAAGATTCTCCGGAAACTGAGGCTGAAGAGAGGTCACGTGACTCCAAGGCTACTATAAGCAAGAAGTGTCCCCCCAGAGCACCAGCAGGTATTTTTCAGTAACTGTGTACAATTTGGCTCCACACAGAACTGACAGATTCTATTCTCTTCTGGCCTGATTAGGGTCTCCTAGGGGTTCCTCCCACAGGGTGGAAGAAACTCTTCCTGGGAATTCCTACCAAATATCAGTGCCAGGTCATATTTCACACCTTCCCCCACTAGAAAAACAGCATAGCTTTCATCAAGGCTCACAGCCAGACTCTCGGCATGCAAAGAAAGCATGTGGCTGTGCTGTGACATCGAGGACAAGTGTGGATGACATGCTGACAAGAGGATGAACAAGAGGCACAACATGGGCTTAGCCTAAATCCCACGAAGTCCAAGCATGTGGTCCAGCAGGATGGTTTCAAGCCAAAGGTCTGTTAGCTATCTCAGACCCACTAGGCACTGGCCGTGGCTTTAAAGCAGAAAGTATAGAACACTAAGTTCCAACCCATTTTCCAGCTCCGTGAATGCTGCCTCTCTGCCCAGCTAGATAAGGACCGTGTGAGTGAGTCCACAGTTAGGAAGGCACTAGATATGACAGCTGTCCTTCCCTGCTGGTCAATAGCATATTTCAACAGTGTGAAGTATTTCCCCAGATAAATGGGCAGCATCACTGACTGCGTGAGCCACTAAAAACCTGAAGCTACTTATTCTTGGAGGGCAAGGAGATCCAAAGCTAAAAGTGACAACAGTGACTTGTTCCCCAAAACCATGTCTCACACACACACACACACACACACACACACACACACACACACACAAAATATCATGCTATGAAACTCAACACTTCAGAAAGTGCTATTTTAAAAGCAACATAAGCCCAAAGGACAATTGTAAAATAATTCTGGGCTGGCTCTGGAGAGTGGAGGCTGTATTACTTTTCTGAAAAGATTTAACAAAGTATAATTTAAAAACATCTTGAAACCCACTTGAGTCAGTGGCAAGAATCATCCCCATCTGCTATCTGATAAAGGCCCGCCCCTCAAGACCTGCTGGCTTGCATAACCCAGCCTTTGTGGCTGCTCAGGGGTCTTCCAAATGTTGTGTATGCTGTGCCTATAAAAAGTTGGGAGACTCCAAGTCACTTCCCACTGAGAACTATCATCAGGCTGGCCAGTCCTTGGTCTGGAAATGAATGCTGGGAACTTCTTGTCTGTTCAGGGTAAAGTAAGTGATGATTTGAATGAAAATGTCTCCTATAGTCTTGGACATTTGAGTACTTAGTCCCCAGTTGGTGGCACTGTGTGGGCAGTTTAGGAGGTGTGCCATTGCTGGAGGAAGGCCTCTGTCGATGAGGACAGGCTTTGGGACTGTAAAGACTCAGGCTGTTGCTAGTTTGCTCTCTCTGCTTCTTGCTTGCATTTTGAGGTGTGGGCTCTCAGCTCTCAGCTTCCAGTCATGGTGTGGGCCACTTGTTGTCCTTCTGTCTCCACCACCACGGGCTCTAACTCTCTGGAACTGCAAACCTAAATAAACCCTTCCTTCCATAGCTTGACTTGGTCGTGGAGTTTTATCACAGCAATACATAAGTAATTAAGACATTTCCTAAGCCATCGATGAACAAGGCAGCAGTGACAAGGACATGGGGAGGGAAATTCAAAGAACAGGAGGCTGGTCCTAGGGCCTCCTCAGGGAGCTGCTAGCTTTACAGACTGTGCTGAGGGGAGTAGCAAAGTAAAAGTGGAGATGGGGGTCTGTAGACTGCAAAGTGCTGTATCCAGACCTTCTCCAGCAGGTGTTTCTAGATTATTCCTGCCAGTCTTCTCCTTGGTCAGCAGCAAGCAGAGTCATTTATGCTCATGTCTTCTTCCTGGTAATCTTGCCCATGGCTGTCCTGAGCATCTCACCCCAGATCTCATTTGGCACTTTTAACTGCCTCCTTCCAGGTGAGGACTTGGGGACAGTAAGCCCATACTCCTTTCCTGGTCTCTGACACAAAGGCCAGGAAGGGGCAGAAAATAGAGGGGAGAGCTATTTTCCATAAAGAAATTATTCCATGAGCAGAAACCATCCTCTAGTTTGTGACCCAGCTGCCTAGGCTCCATTTTTCTGGGTCTAGCAGGGGCTGAGTCCTCTCACCATCTATCTACATCTGCCCAGCACCACCTTGCCCACCATGGCAAATGGCAGAAGCAGAAAGAAGCCAACAGCAGTAGATGAACAGGACCAGGCTTACTCCACTCCACAGAGGGCATAAGAGATGCCTGAAGTCTCCTGCCAGGCAGCCAGGAAGAGGGGCATCTGGACCTCAGCTTACCTGTTGTACCACTCGTGAAACACACGATGGAGAGGTCATCAGGCCGTGGGGGCTGCGGGAGCGAGAAGAGACATATGTTGAGGAGAGCCAATGAGACTCTCTACCACCCTGCCCCATGTGTGTGCTACAGTGAGTAATGTGTTGGGCATGTTGCACACCCCTGTATGCTACATTGGAAAGATGGGCAGGTAATCGCCCAGGAAAGAGGAAAGAAGCATAGTGTGTGGATACATGTCTGTCCTACCAACCTCATACCTGGTCCCATCTCCCCTACTCCAGCCTGAGCAGAGTTGGACATGGAGTTGGGTTGCAGAAACCAAAGACCCTTTCTAGGCATGGCTTGCTATTTACAGCATTCCAAGCTCTGCATCAGCACTGGGCCCATGGTCCTAGGTCAGTAGGTGGAGCCCACCTAGTTCGTGTGCACACAGAGAACATCTTCCTAAAGAGGCAGCATGTAAAATGATATGCAAAAGCCAGCAAGATTTATCCAGACAAAGGGAGCTTCTAGGAGGGGATTTGTCTGGTCATAGACACCGTAGCGCTGGACACAGGGCATGCTGAAGAATCATGGATCCATTCTCTGAGGCTGAGCCAGGGGTAGGGGAGATGTGAAAAATACAGAGGGTACTCATGGAAGTGGCCAGGAAGCAGAGCTCTGGCCTGCTCTGGCCTGGATATGAGAAAGCTCACCAGGGGTGGTGAGGGAGTGGGGAAGACTGAGAAAGGGTTGGCCTAGAGCCAGAGGCCTTGTAAGAAACTTGAACTCTTCCCTTTGGTGGCCAGTCCAGAAGGCAGAGACTGTCACTGTAACCTGACCTTGCATGTCACCGCATGGGTTGACACCCAGAAAAGTTCAAAGAATGAAAATGAACCAAGAAAAACCCAGAATGGTGCTGCTCATGCTTGTAACCTCAGTACTGGGAGGCAGAGACCATCAGACTGATGGAGCTCTCTGGCCAGCCAGCCTTGCCCACTTGGCCCTGCCTCAAAGAATGTTACCTAAAGAAAATCAGTTGAGGCTGATGTTGGACCTCCACATTCACTCATATACACTTGTATAAATGCCTATGTGAACGTGCCCATGAACGCGTACATGCACGCATGTAAACACACACACACACACACACATACACACACAAACACACACACACACACACACACACACACACACACACACACACACGTAAAAAGATAAGTACAAAGACAGCTGAACCACAAGCCCCTGGGCCATGAGGTTCACTTTTAGTTCTTGGATGTTTCTGTCCGTCTCATGCTCTGTGGGGTTTACAACATTCAAGGGAGAAAAAGAAAAACAAGACCCCCTCATAACTATGTTACTAGGGAGCAGAGGGTGGCCAGGCCTGGATGTCCTTGTGTCTCTTTCCTGCCCTCAGTCCCTCCCTGGGCTCCCAACCCACAGCATTGTTGGGCAGCTGGGCAGACGCTCCTAGGCTGCATACAAGATCTGCTAATTAATATGGAGGTACTTGTTGGCCTCTCTACCCAGCTATGAGCAGTGAGGGGCTCCAAGAGGACCATTCTTACTCACTGGCTTGCTCAACCAATGCCTGTTGGGATATTAGCTTACCACGGGGGCATGATAATTCTCTTGGCCACAGTCCTGAAAAAAAGAAAATACTGTCTTAAAGAGGCTCAAAGGTTATTATAAATTAAAAAAAAATCAAAATCACTCACCACAGCAGGCTTTGCTCTTACACCAAGCCCAGAGTTTAGGGTCCCTGATCAGACATGGGCTGTGGCAACGCATGCCACTTGGGTGGTCTCTCCTCAGACATATTCTAGCCTGAGGCTCCTGGAAAGAGGGAGAATGTTGGGGGGCCGCAGGCCCATCCCATCTGCTATAGCCAGGGGGCCTGATGCTCAAGGAGAAGCCAGTCCTATACAGACACCACTTGGTTTGGGACATGTTGGGAAACGCACACAAAAGAACGGCTGAATGACCTAGGCTTCTAGAGGATGACAGTCAGTAATGGGGGGCAGTGGGAAAGCAGGGTAAATGTAAGCTTTTTTACATTTAGATACTTCAGTGCAGGTGTGGCTATTGCCACAAAGTGTTACACGTGCATAGGGTCATGGATGCAGTGAAGGAGGTGGGGGGAGAGGCATGAGGACAACTGGAGGTCTTGGGGGAGGGTATGGGGTCTATATCCCATACAGCATGGTAGAAGACAACTGTTCTGAGCAAGCCTGGGGCTCAGGAGGCCAGGAGGCCTTGTACTGCCCTATTAGCCTACACACTGCCACCAATCTGATGCCTCTAGGGTGGCCGTGTACAGAAAAGTTAATTTTGTGGGCTGCTTGCAAGGGTCTGGATCCTGTTGACGAGAACCTTCCCAGGTTTCTTCATCAGTCCTGTGGTACACGTAAGTTTACATCTTCTACAAGAGAGGAAGCTCAAGAGACCATGTGAGTGTCTCCTAGGCTAGTGACATCATCCATCTGTTGGTGCCTGGGGCCACTGCTGGACCAATCTTAAAGTGTTTCAACTTAGAAGGTGCATGTAAGCATAAACCTCAGACCTTCCTCCACCGCCCCTTACAATGTGTACCTTGTCTAGCCACCAATGAATCTGAAGGACCCAAAAGATCCACCCCAAGGCATGAGCGGGGTAGGTAGCTAGCAGCTGTGAGTTGGCAGCTGGTCAGCTCTAACCCTACAACCATCTTACATGCAGATTCTCACCTCTATTGTCTGCATGGACTTGATGTCCACCCCGCACTTCTTTCCTCTCTCTTTCAGGGAATCCTCAAATGGCTCCATGAGAATGACCAGCTTGAGGCCCGGAGTCTCCTTCCTTTCCACGTGCTCCAGCAGAAGTATAGCCTTGTGGGGTTTATCCACGATTACGGTGCAGATGTCCGCTGTGGGGACCAAAGGGGGAGAGTCAGACTGAGTAGGTGCAGACTGGGACGAACAGGCCATGACAGGCCACTATACCAGCTGGTGTGTAAACAAATGACAGGCTATGGGTGTCGTGCATTGTGTGCACCATGAGCACTGGGAGGAGTCAAGGGCAAAGGCCATGGAGCATCCTGAAGCAGATACTTTCCTTCAGGCAGCCCCATCGTCTCAGGTCTGCCGGGGACATTTACTGCCACAGCAAGGATGATGCAAAGCTGCAGGAATCTGACATGGCCATAGCCTTTTAGAAAATAGAGAGAGAGGGTCTCTCTTGGCATCCCAGACCCATGGAAGGAGGCTTTAGGTGAAGCCTGAATAAGGGCAGTTTAGACTCAGGAGGCCAAGTCAGGGACCATCATATAAGCTCCTAGTGTTTTGGCTTGCTTTTCTCAAAATTATGAGATAGAGTCTGACACAGCTCAGGCTGGTTTCCCACTGGCTGTGCTATGAAGGATGGCTTTGAACTTCTGATCCTCTTCCTTCTACTTTCCAAGTACTGGGATTTCAGACATGTTCCACTGTGTCTGGCTAATACCTTAGTATTTTCTGAGAGCAGAAGTAAAATTCCTTTTATGAATGCCCAACCATCAGTGTGATCCAAGAGGCTGGAGGATGAGGGCTGATTGCTTATTCAGGAGAGAGGGGAGCTGGGGCTCACCAGTATTGATGATGTAGCTGATAGACCCTGGGCCCAGGGTGTCATAGAGAGGGACCACCACCATGGAATACGTGTAGCAGGCTAGCTCGGCAATGATCCACTGCAGAAATGCGAAGTTGGGGTTAAGGAGAAGGAGGTAAGATCAGTCCAGTAAGTCAGTGTGTGCCAAGGCTAACCCAAAGACCTCTAGATGATGCTTGCTACGTTAGTGTATAACCCCTGGATTTCATGTTCAAACTGTCCAGATGTACTCCCTGACCCATGGGCCCCTTGTCACTCCAATGTGGATGGAGCTTGGACAGGACATCCATTCCTGCTGCAGCGAAGAGCTGGGCATGCAGGTGGTAACACTGTGGCCCTAGATCTCACTTATCATCAGTTACAAGGCCCTACTAAGAGCAGAAACAAGACTCCCAATCCCAATTCTACTGATGCCTCTGAAAGCAGTCAGACAGATGCTCACCTCTGGCCGATTTTGTGCAAAAACTCCAATGAACTGCTCTGTGCCCACTTTACAGTTGTGCTGGAGAAGTCCTGACCCCAGAAATTCAGCCCTTTTGGCCACCTGCGCACAGATGAGTGGGGGTGGGGTGATAGAGAAAGGAGAAGGCGTGAGCAGAGATTGCACAGTCTTTTCTCTTCTGGGCTCCCCATCCAGGCGTGCATAAAGCCCCCTGAGGCTGAGGCAGAGGCATTTAGTGAGAAGGCCAGAAAAATAAAATGTGACCCACTCTGGCTTGTCAACATTCCATCACAGATGTATGTGTGTAGGGGATTCATGAAGCCCCACCTATCCCTTGGGAGATGTCCATGGTCAATGGCTGGGGTGGGGGTGGGGTCATATTCTTCAGTGGTGTAGTCACTGATAAGTTGCTCGTGTTCCTGTAACTAAGCCCTTACCCATTCCCATGTAAGCAACCCCACTGAAACTCAGCAGTGGGTCACCAAAGCCAAACAGACAGGAAAGTGTATGTGTTGGGAGGGGGGTTTGTCAGGAAGGAGTTCAGTGGGATGAGAGGCAAAAGCAGCTCAGACACATTATATACATCATCATGACACTGACAAAGACTTTAAAAACAAGGATAAGAATGAAAAACAAAGCAAACAAGGACCTTGTAGACATTCTACATCGGGTTTCAAATGTGGGCATTTTTCAGTGTAATAAATTTCTCTAAAGACTTTGGGTAACGAAGACTTTAATACTGTACATGTATTTGTACATTTTAGTCTGTTTTACTTTACTTTTATGGCTTCCTGGTTTGTTTGTTTGTTTGTTTACCACATTTGAGAGTTTTGTTTTTTGTTTTTTGTTTTTTTACCAATAGCTGAATTGACTGTCACTATGTAGATAAACCAGACATTAAATTCACAGTGTTCTATTTTTCATATTATGTTGTATAAAAACATACAAAACTTTTCAAGGTTAAAAAAACTATTTTTTTTTTCCTTGAATTTTAAGAAATGAGGCCCCTGGAACCCAGCTGGGTACTCCTGAGCCTCCCCCAACCCAACATGGGTTGAACAGGGCTGGACAGGATGGGGTCTGTGCCCTCACTCACCTCTTGGTAGGATAGCCACTGGTAAGGTTGCTCTGGCTTCCGGAAGCCAAGACAGGGTCCACTCCCTGCAGAGAGACAAGTGGGCCTTGTGTCAGGGAGGACTCACCTCCTGCCCTTGTCCACCAAGCACAAGGTGCCGTGGGTGCCTCTGGCTCCAGGAAACTTCCCTCTTGCAGTGTGTCTCACCTGCCGACGCCCAAGAATTTATAAGAACGCAAGAACAGTTTCTCCCTGGGGATCTGGGAGGCCAGGAGTGGAACTAGCACGGTGTCTAGTTCCCATTATGACTTACGTGACAGTTCCTATGGGAGATCTAACAGGGCATTTATATTTGGTGGCAGGGGACAGTAGGAGCAAGTAGCAAGATGGCCCTCTGTGATAGCCTCCCTTTGTCTCATACCTGGTACTACTGAGGCATCTCAGGGGTGCAGGTTCCAAAGCATGATTGGCAGTGTGATATGACAGTTCTAGGCTCCCCAGGGGCTGCCCATGGAGGGTGTAGAGAGTGCAAGGCCTGGTATCAGGCACTCGGTGTGAAGGGTTGAAGCAAAGCTGAAGTGAGCCCTAAGCTGTGAAAGTCAGCTGCTTCTCTTACTGGTGGAAAGACCAGGAACTCTCTGCTGACCTGGGCACTGCTGTGTCTCTTGTCCCATGTTGGGGATCTGCTCAGTGACTGATACAATTTTCCATATACCTCTCCTTACCTGAGATGCTAAGCCCACGACGAAACACCTGGTACATGGTCCGGGCATCGTCATAGTAGTGGGTAAGCAACTGAGTGCAACCCCCAATCACAGATCGCCGGGCTCCACCACTGTCCTAGAAAACAAACACACCAGAGAAGTTGGTTGAGGCAGGCAGGAAGATTAGGTATGTGTCCTGGAGTGTACACTGCTTGGATGCACTCTTGGTTCACATAGTTGAGGCTTGGCTCATATTCATGGCTTGTTCACACCAGAGTATATACACCCAGTTTGTTTGTGTCTACACTTAACATAATTAGTTACTGCACACAGGTCCAGTTTAATAATGTCTCACACACATCTACACTTGACAAGCACACAGTATTTGTGTACCAGATCAGCAAACATATAATGCCCACATTTCTTAGGAACTCTTGAGACAAAGCTCTAGAATAGAATGGGAGTTACATTATCACTTAGAATCAGGATCAACCTGCCAAGGTACCCTGCATCTATTGCTATGCCCTTAGGACAGCTATGTATAGCCTTGAACTAAAAAGATTGGTACCCATCATTGACACGGATTTGCTGATGCTTTAAGGTACATTGCTAGGAAGTGAAGCCTAAGAGTGTGTGTAGGGAGAGAGAGACTGGGCAGCAAGACCCTGGGCCCTCAACAATGCAGATCCAGAGAGGCATGAAATGAAGGCCCTCTGTGACAGGGACAGGGACAGGGACAGGAGTAGGGCATTTGTGCCTTCTTCTTCCCCAGGGTTCCCAAGCCAAGAGCTCTTCTACCATGACCCTGCCTGATCTCTCAGTTCTATTTGGGTTGTCCTGGGATGGCCCAGAGATGGCTAGCTCTTGGAACATTGAGTCTAAAGAAAAATTAGTACCACAGAACTAACAGCCAAATGTGAAACCACAGGCAGCTCTCAACCATTTGGAGTGGAATGTTCTGATTGGCCGTTCTGCTTAAGAGAGACTCACGTGAGAAGTTAGGGGTACATGTAGCCAGATCTGCTTCATACTTGGGCAGCAGACATGGCACTGCACCAGCCCATGTGCCAGGGACAGGGCAGGGACACCTGGATGATGTTTGAGGGAGGCACAGGGACTGGCCAGGCAGAATGCATGGCATGCAGTAGCAAGCACAGACTTATGGTATAAGAGCACAGAGTGCTGGGGAATTGTGGGTAATCCGTGGTGCTCTAGATAAACACAAGGTGAGAGCAGTCTGGAGAGGGCCACAGACCCAGGAGTGAGGGCTGGACTTTGGGCAGAGGGAAGGGAAGGGCTTTAAGCTGGGGGGAGGGGAGGAGTGAAATAGTCTGAATTATGTGTGTCCCAAGGAGTATGAGAGTGCTTGTCACCCTCACCTCATTTCTTGCCTGTCACCTTTGCCTAGTTCACACAGCCACTCATGTCCCTGAAGGGCAGGGACAGAGGAGTCTTCCCTGAAAGAGTGGGTCTTTCGGAGGACAGGGACAGAGGGTCCCCTCAGGTCTGTCTGAGTGAATTGCAGTTATAAGCTGAACCAAAGTCCTAGTGCTCCTAGTGGTATTCCTGCACCATCCTACCAACCACTTGGTGTTCCTTTGAGAACTCACTTTACAAACTCAGTGAGGCCCAGAACCACAGAGTTCAGGGAGGCGCTTTGGGGCCTCCAGTCCAGGACTTCTCCTCTCTGTTCTCATCACCACACTGCTGGGCTTTCCCAGCCCCTCTCCAGCTGCCCAGCACCAAGCACAAGCTGGCACTTCCCAGCGCCACACACTTCCAAGCACACCTGGGCCTTCACACGCTTCACTCCTTCTAGGAAGACAGCCTGGGAATCCAGATCTCTGTTCTCTCTGTGCCCTTCCCCAGCTGGCAAAGCATTGCCAGGCTGATGGTCCCCAAGATGTATGATCAAAAACAATGTGAGGTGCACAAGTGTGTGTAGCATGACCTCATTTAAAACTGGGGAGCTGGGTGTGGTGATGTGTACCTGGAACCCTAGCACCAGGGACCCAGAGGCAGGAGGATCAGGGGTTTGAAGCCAGCCTGGGTTACATGAGACCCTGTCTAGAAAAAAAAAAAACAAAAAACCAAGCAACCAACCATCCACACAATGGTTAGGAGATAAGGCTATCTCATTGCTCCTGGCTGGCACAGAACTGCTAACAGAACCAAAAGCCCAGCTGCAAGAGGTAGAAGTTTTTTTGGAATGAGGTCTTTTACTTCTTATGAATCATGTGAATGCACTATCCATGGAAATTGCACAGCAAAGTTTAGAACACAGGCAGAATTAAAAACAAAACAAGCCAAAATAAACAACAACAACAATGACAACAACAACAACAACAACTAACAAAAGGGGTTGGGACCGGGGTTCAATTCCCAGAACCCATATGACAGCTCACAATTATCTGTAATTCCAGTTTCAAGAGATCTGGCACCTTCCCACCAATGCACATACAAATAAATAAATCTTAAACAAAGGCCAAAGTCCTTAAGTTCCGTGGAGATGCAAATTTCCCTAGTTCCTTGCTGGCAAGCCAGTGTATCTTCCAGGTTACTGCTAACCCCCCTCCAAGCCAGGTGCTTTAAGAGGACAGAACCCTGGGATGAGCTCAGCTCTGGTCCCTGTCAGCCAAGAACTTGGCTGTGAATTTACCCTGCAGGCTCCAGGGCCTGCTTAGCCTGCCTGGTGGTCAAGGTCAGGCTTTGCCAAGGGTCAGTCCTTAGCAGAGGTGGGAGGACCATCTTGCTGGCAACCTTGCCCAAGGCTGCTGCAGAGCCTTGTTGGTTGGTTACCAGGGAACACCAGGATTTGGGGGGTTACTTGGAGTCAAACAAACTACAAGTTTGGCTTCTACCTTCTGGAGCTACTTTGTATGATGGGACAGCTCCTGCCCTGCTCACCTCCACTTCTTCCGACTGCTTCAGGAGGTTGCACGGTGGTTGCAAGGCCTTTGGCCGGTGAGTGAGCCAGTAGGCAAGGATAGCAGCCAGTGCACCCATACTCACGAGGGTGGTGGCGGAGAGGCTGCGGAAAAACTGGCCTAAGTCCGATAGCTCAGGCAACCGCAGGATCCTCAGGATCTCCTGGGTCTGCATCTTCTCCAGAAGTGAGAGGGCAATCTCTGTAGGGGATAAGAGATAGGTGAGGGAGGAGACCAGACAGACAGGCCATGGAGGGGTCGCTAGTGGATGGGTCAGATACGCAGTCTCCTAGTACAACCCAGTACAGCCCAGAAGCTGGACACCTGGAGATGCTTTTCGCTGGTGAGAGACTAGAGCCCTCAGTACCCACACCTGACAGCCTGAGAACCACATGCCCATGCCTGTCGCTGACAGCTGATTCCACATCTTCCAGGGATTAGTATGCACTGGCAGTTCTGGGCACAGAGTCTTTCAGGCCTCAGGGTCCTTTGTGACCCTGGTCACAGATCTTTGATTATGTTTACTCCTGGGATACAGAGAAGATAAACAGATAGCAGAAGCACCCATCACTATGTACAAGATGAGTCAGGTAGAGGGATGCAGGCTCTACTTGATCCACCTTTGAGCTCGAACCCAAGCTTTGACTCTAAAGGAGAGAAGGAAGGGGAATTTGGCTGAGTCTATGGACTAGCCCAAATAGATAGCTCCAGGCTTCACAACGTGAAGGTGATAGCCTGTATGGTAATACGACCATCGTGGCACTACCACACATGGGGTACCAACAGGCATAGCTGGCCCAATCCTTGACTGGATATAGTCAATGGAACAGAGGGAAGCGTTTAGGCATTAAACTAATGGGAAGAGGAAAATAACAAGGGTAAGAGGAAGGACTGTAGTGATGGATGGCTCTAGTGGTACCAGCACCTCCGCTGACGTGCAGGGGTGGCCAGGGTGCACTCCCACCGACTGTGATCCAGAGAATGCAGGGAAGTGAACAGGGCATCTTCCAGAGATCTCTGATATCCTTCTGTTAGCTGCTAGGTGATGACACCTTGGCAGAGCAGGTACAGCTCACCAGGCTCTGGGTTCTGCTCCTTGCTCAGGACTGAGAGGTTGCAGAGGTATTGGTCAGGTGTCAGATACTAGAACTCACACTGGAGCCCCTTAGTGTCACTACCCAGTATGACCTGGAGCTAGAAGCTCCTGGGATATGCCTAGGTCTGCCATTCCAGTGATTGCAGGGCAGGCTCTGGACTGCCTCACCCTGTCTGCAGGCTGCCTCTTCATGGGCTCTTGACATCATGGAAGAGGTAGGTATGGTTTTCCTTTTCGAGAAAAAAAAAATAAATGCCAGCAGTGGTGACTCTTGAGTCACAGGACAGGAGCTAAACAATTGCTTGACCTCTGACTATTTACTCTTCCAATAAGTAGTAGTTGGGCTAACCTGTAACATTATCACATGGCATGAGGTCAACAGTGTGCAAAATCATCATAGGCAGAGGGAAGAAAGCTCTTTGGTTCAAGTCTCTCTTTATAAGCTACACACAGTTAAGCATATCCTACCCTCTCTGAACCTCCACTTCCCCATCTTTGAAATGGGCACAGTACCACTGGGCACAGCCTAGTCACAGAACTAGAGGCATAATTATAAGACACACTTGTTAAAGGGCAGAGGCAGGACTGGCCCAGAGCCTGTGCTTCCATGGGATGCACACTAGGCTTTCTGAGTTCCAGGGGTACTCACCGACCTCCAGGTATAGGCATCCCCAGAGAGCTGTGATCGTGGGCCCCTGGTCTGCCAAAGGCATCATCCCTCATCTGTGGAGCTTAGACCCTGATTTTGCCAGCAGTTTTTTGTTGTTGTTGTTGTTTAAATGTGTGTGAGTATTTTGCTTGCATGTGTGTCTATGTGCCACATGCATGCCTGGTAAAGGTCAGAATAGAGCATCAGATTCCCTGAAACTGGAGTAAGTGACAGTTGTGAGCCATTATGATGTTGGTGCTAGGAATTGAGTCTGGGTCTCTGGGAAAGCAGCAAATGTTCTTAACCGCAGAGCCATCTCCCCAGCCCCCTCTAGAAAGCAGTCTTCTTAAGTGAGACCAATGATAAAGACAAACATCCCACAGCAATATCTCTTGTTCTCTGTTTGTCTGTCTGTCTGCAGATCAACTGACTAAATTAAGATTCTCATCATCAGAGCAGAGTCACAGCTACGGACCAAGGAAAACCTCTCTATGTAGGGAGGGCTCTGGGCAGGTGGCCAGGTGGCCTTCTCTTCTCAGGACATCCCTTTACCTAAAAATGTAGATGGGAAGACCAAGTCCCAGCCAGACCTAGCAGATGAGTGACTCACTACTTAGTGGGGAATCTAGACATTTCCACCAGCTTTTTGGGTGGGCTCTGAGCTGAGGGTGTTTTCCTTTAACATAATAGACTGACTCAGTGGGCCCCTATCCAGCCCCAAGGATTCCACTATATGGTTTAAAACAATGTTAAAGAGGTTGAAAGAATATCTTGGGATCACTGATCCCTGGTTCTTGGCAGTTGCTCACAGACAGACCTCAAGCTGTAGCACAAACTAGGCATCTGAGGAAAAGGGTTTCGATGCTTGGCACCATCACAGGATACAATGTGGGATGGCTAGGTCACCCATCCACCCTCCCACCTATGTATCTGGCAGCCTCCACATGGTCTCTGTTCTCACCAACTCAAGAGTTACAGGATAGACATGAGGGAGTGGGCAGCGTTGTACAGTATGGTCTAGGCTGTGATCAAACACAAAGTGGCAGAGGAGGTGCCTGACTCAGCTATGACAGGGCAAAGCAGGCTTCTGGCAGGAAGTGACGCAGTTGTCGAGGCTGAAGGGTGAGGAGAAAAGGGAGTCCTAGGCAGAGAGAAGCCAATACGCAAAAGCTGGAGAGTAGCTGGAACATATGGGGAACTGAGTATTCTATTCAGGTAATAAAGTCTTTGAGCCCCTGAAATCCTGAAGATCCCCATGGCAAGCCTGTGAGGATAGTCTCTGAGCTTCAAGAAAAGCGGGACTTGATTAAACTTCCCAACTTCTTGATTCCTGAAAACCAAACCAAACCAAACAAACCTGTCCTGTACACCACACCGTTTAAGTCCTAACAGCTTCTATGCTCACTGCAGGGAAGGGAAGCTGACTATGTTAGTGGGTGAGGGGCATGGAATGCATCCCCTTGTTTTCTGTGGCCACCCCACCCCTGCCAACACAGACATTTCCACATTTTTTTTCTCCTTTGCAATCATGTTGGACACACAGGGAAAAAAAAAAACAGCTCTCTCCTGGTCAGAAGGACCCAGGTTCAGGTCCTGGGAGATGGTAGCAATGAGCAGAGAGGCTAGAGTCTGGACATGGGATCGGCCACAGGGATCAGCCATGTGCTCTTTGCTTGCACACATGATGAGTCTCCTCCCACATGGACCAATGAAGGGCATTAGATGAAGGACAGCTCCTCAGGTGGCTGTCTATTTAAGGAGCCATCTACAGTGGCCATAGCTCCTTTGGTCCCAAGTCTGGGCTTGGCAACCAGAGGGCTCTGTTTTACCTCCTTAGACAGTCAGAAGTGCTTGCTTTTTTTTTTTTTTTTTTTTTCTTTGAGTTTCCCTTCAGACCTGGGAGCCACTTTGGGGCAGAGCTGTGAGTCCAGGTCCTTTGAGGACACTGGCTGCAGAGCCAGTGTCCACCACCAAGCCCTTGGAATGTGGGAGGGGAGAGCAGAGACTAGTTCTGGGAGTCTGGTCTCTAGTTATCTTACACAGCCTTGGCCTCCTCTGACCTCCTGTTACCTGGAGTGGTCCCTGAGGTCCAAGCCCAGCTGCCTCTTTCCATGTCCTAGGAGGCTTTTCTGGTTGCAGCAGCCATGGCGGGTAGGGGTATACAGATAATACTCCAGGGACTAGCAGATGCTGCCGTTGCCAAGTGAGCTGCTGTGGATGTTCGTAACTATTCACCTGGCAGGGAGGACCCAATGCTTAGCTGAAACTAGCTTTCTTCCAAGCTTGTCCCTCCAGCAAGGACCCTTGTGGACTACCAAGTAGTAGCCCAGGCCAGACACCTGAGACTTCTGCCCAGCAGCTCACCCTGGAGGGTGTATGGTCCAACCCATGTCCCTTATCATCAAGGGTAGGAAAGAACAGAACAAAGGGAGCCTCGATAGGATACACAAGGCTGTCTTCGGTAGGATGGCTCCAAGGTGATAAAATGGAAGGTTCACAGTCCTAAGCACAAACCCTATAGAAACGGCCCTGGGAGATGGTGAGCCAGCTTTGAGAGACCCCTTGGCTGATGCAGCTTCTCACCCCGGTACTCCACACCTTCCTAGGCTACCTTTATATTTCTGTGTGGAAGCTCTCAGACCTGACCATTGCCCCAGCCTCAAACTCCTGGCCAGCCACTACCCAGTGCAGCCCAGATCCCCAAGCTGGCCTCTTCATGTTCTCTAGCCTGTGCTTACATTTGTACCAAAGTTAGTTTCCTGTTACACAGGTGTGACTCTGTCATGCCACTGCCCAAACACCTCATCTGGTTCCCTACTGCCTTCAGATCCAATGTCCAGATTCAGCGTGTTTGCCCTGAGGATGCCCATATTCCTCTGAATCTTCTCTTGGATTTCCTCAGCATCACCCTGGATACTTAACATCAGTAAGGTCTGGTCTAGTGGGGTCCTGGACCTCTGCAAACCTCAGCAACCTACAGTAATGGTGGGCAAGATGAACCAAGCCATCAAATCATCAAAAAACCACCCCACCTCCCATTGGAGAGCTCAAACAGAGCCTCACCATCACCCAGGGTGTAGCACTCTAGTAAGCAAGTTAGGGAAAGAGCCAGAAGGTGGATTCCAGTGCTGGACTGAACAGCCTCCGAATCTTGATAGCTATGTGGTCGTGGGCAAGTCACTGAACCCCTCTAGGCCTCTTCTCAAATAAAATGATGGGCAGGGAGTAGATGCCAGGTACACGGTAAAGGAAGCGCTTTAGTGGAGAGCAGTTAGCTGATCCGGTTATGTCATGTGTTTGCCAGCCAAAGGGACTCAAAGACAATTTGCAAAAGGTGATACATTCACCATCCTACCTTTCCAGCAGGCTCCGGGCACTGAGGAGGTGGAGGAGCTGATCCTGCTAGAACCAGCCTCCCTTTCTAGGGCCTGTGGAGCCCAGGGAAAGAGGTTACCACATCTTGATCAAAGGACAAAAGTTTCGAAGGCACTGCCCCTGGGGACAGCTGATGGCAACGGCAGCCTGCTCTGGGAAGATGGGTGGAAGGAGAGGCACTAACTGTAGGACCGGTGACTCCCGGTGGCTGTGGGAACAGGTCTTGCTGGGACCAAGGCACAGAGCAGCTCTGTGAGGAGCTGTTGGCCCCTCAAGGCCCCCACTGGCCCCCCCTTCATCTGCACACAGGGCGGTACTGGCTCAGGCCAGCTCAAAGCCAAGCAACTAGACCTTAACCCTTACTCTGCCAGCCTGCCAGGGCCTCATCCCATGGCCTTCCGCCTTCCCTGACCCTACATGGTCTTTAGTCTGGGAAGGGAGCTGGCCATGGCTTCTCAGAGGACAAAGCCCCCCCCCTTACACACACACACACACACACACACACACACACACACACACACATCTGAGACATCAATTGGAGGCCAGGGAACTTGGCTTCAGCATCTCCCAATCTGCTGGATTTCACTTCTTTGGTGGGTCCTCTATTTCACTTTTTAAAATTATCATTATATTTTCTCACTGTGTATGTGGTGTGTGTGTATGTGTGTGTGTGTGTGTGTATACAAGAGTACCACAGCATACATACTCAGAGAACAACTTGTAGGAGTCAATTCCCTCCTACCACGTGGGTTCCTGGGATCAAAGTCAGTTCATTAGACTGGACAGCAAGCATCCTTACCCTGTCTCTGCTTTCCTCCAGACATCTCTCAGGAGGACAAACACCTCCGGGGATGCTTCTCAGGGACACGTAAGGGATAACCAGAGTTCTGGGGGTGGAAACTGCACTGTGCCAGGGGCATGGAGCTAAGGGGGCAGTTCTGTCCCAGGAAGTGTGACTTGCCTCACTATCACACCTGAGTAACCCTAACCTGCATGGCCATGTGGCAGACCTTGCTAGGCTTAGCATGGTCTCATCTGCACAAGGGTCCAAGCTCAGGACTGTGTCACCGAGGGGCTTCTACTCCACTTTCCTCTTGGGCTTTAATTAGATTGGAGCCACAGGTGACAGAGCAAAGGGCCTTCCCAACTCAAGCATTGCCAGGAGAGGTTTTGTGTGTATCCCTTGTGAGATAGGGTTGCTGAGTTACCAAGTGCCTCACTCTGGAACTCTCTGGGGAGCCTGATTATAGCTCTCTCTTAAGGGTTGCTGAAGCTCCTTACATGCAGAAAGGCCCTGACTGAGGGTTACCGAGGCTGACTACTTCCCTGGCTATCCCCATACCCACCATGACCACGCCTCCAGCATCTGCCTTCACCAGCCTTCATGGCCATCCTCAAGACAAGCACTTCTCAAAATTTTCACTCACCCCAAACCCCTGCTGGAGACCATGGTCACACACAGACCAGGAAGCCAGGTGCAGACTGCACTTCCAGAGACTCAGAAACAGAAGGAGCCTTGAGATCAGAGTAACAAACAGAAACACAGTGTCTTTTTCACCAGCACTGAGATAAGCTTTGCTCTCAAAGTCAGGCACAGAAAAAACACAGACCAGAGGGATAGCAGCAGCTATGGTAGCTGCCCCTTTGGAGATATCTACCAGGTAGAATGACTAGAAATGATGGCTGTAATGGACTAAGGGCTTGTGGCTAAACTGAAGTTCCTTTTTCCTCCTGCCACACTGTACTCTGGGACAGTAGGCAGAACTCCAGGGAGACTAGCGAGGGTCATGATCACCACAGACAGAGGCCAGGTCTCATTGTGCAGGAAGGCAAGTCCAAGGCACATCAAGATCTTCTCCCTTTTACAAAAGTCCATGGTCAGATTGCCTTGGCCTCAGGGCTGGCCAGGAGTCCATTTCACTGCTAGCCTAGACTGAGGACATTGTCACAAATGCTGCAAGTTCAAGCTCAGTGAAGGACACATCTGCTCTTCTGGCAGGAACATGTGCTCAAGAGTCCAACTGCAAATGGCCAGGTACAGGGGAGATGGGGTTGCTAAGATGGGGTGTGGGGGTGGGGGGAACCAAACCGTGCCCTGCTTGCCTGACTGTCATTTATGAACACTGCTGTTTTCTTTGGGGATACCTTCTCAGAAAGAAATGGAGGGAGAACAAGGATGGGCCTGCGGGATGGGAACCTGAAGAATAGCTAAGCTGGGGCGGGGTGGCACAATGGGTTGGTAAGTTCCAGGAAAAGCCTGTAAGCTGCTGTTACCTGCCAAGATCCCTCAGTATAGGGCAGGAGGCAGGGGCCTGGCTGTAACAAGGACCAGAGCAGCAAGCTGAGGCCAACAGGAGGACATTAAGTCAAAGAAGGTAAGAGATTACAGCTGGTACTGTGTGCCTCATGTCTTCCAAGGCATGGCCTGTAGGTACCCTGAGGCCTAGAGATACAAGAGCGTCCTGGGCAGGCTGTATCTCTGTGTCTTAGCCAGGAGTGCAGCTGTTATAACCTGGAACCCATATGGCTCCTTAACCACAATCCCACGTAAGCTCTCTCTCTCTCTCTCTCTCTCTCTCTCTCTCTCTCTCTCTCTGTGTACACCTTACACATTAAGCAATGAATCAGTCTTATCTTTGGTTCATTTTCTGACAAAGACAAATTACCACACTAAAATGGAATGTTCTTCAGTGCAGCAGAAGGCAATGCTGATAAACAGAAGTCTGCTGTCTTCTGCATCAGCACTCTGGAGGTCAGGGGTGGCTAGCTAGCACTTGCAGTCTCAGCCTCTGGCCCACAGGGTTAATTTAGGGCTCAAGTTCTGGGCCCTTGGCTGGGCCAGGGACTAAGAACTCAGGCCTCCTTTTCAAGGGCAGGATGAATGGGGAAATATGCAAATGAACGCCCTGCATCCCAAGCTGCAGGGGAGGACCTGCTGCTGGCAGGACGGCATCACTCCACTCTGGGCCTGTCACATGAAAGGGTTTGTGCTCCTGGGGCTGGCTCCTGCAGCCAGGTCAGGCTGGGGCTGTTCTCACCAGAAAACAAAAATCTCTTTCAGACCAAGTGCAGGCCCCAGCCGGTCCAGGGAATGTTATTGAGGTTGTTGGCACTGACCTACAGAGGGTACACATCTCTGAATTCTGACTTCTCATCCAAAGAAAAGAGCCCAGCATCTTTGGAGAGGGCCCTAGAAGCCTCTGTGGCCACTGAGGAAAGCACGGGGGTGGGGTGGGGCGGGGTGGGGGTGGGGCGTTAGGGTTGGGACAACAAATAGGATCACCCTTCCTACAGTTCTGTGGATCTTGTCCTTTTCAAAAGCAGCAGCATCAATGGCTGAGACCAGACTGAGAAAACAAGTTTATTTTGTTTTTGTATAAGGAGACCCTGATAACTCTTGTGGTGTTTATGGTGAATGCCAAGGGAGAGACGGAGGGAAGGAACCGGGCTAGAAACAAGAAGAACTTGCAGTACAGTCACAGAGAAGACCTTAAGGACAGAGGCCATAGGGCTTCTCCACCAGGTGCTTTTGTTACTTCTCCAGAGGCAGGGTGGAACGCTAGGGAAATTCGGGGAAACATGAGGACAGGTCTGGACCTCCTGACTGAAATACAGTCGAAGCTCCACACTAGCAAACAGCACCAAGAATCCCAACACAAGCGGCGACTGCTTAAGGCCTTTTTTTCCCTATCCTAGCTGTAAAGCTGTACATTTTCTAGGAATCTCACCAGAAAAACCTTTTATATGGAAAGGACACATACCATTGCCCTTGTGCCCCCCCCCCCCCCACTCAGGGGCCCCTGGTTTCATCTGATCAGTCTAACTTCATTCAAGGCATCTCCAAGCCATCTATCTAACTCTTAAGGCAAAAACAGGTGAATGATTTCTTCACAGCCTGTTGAGTTATAACTTGGGAGCAATGGCATAAGTAGATAATGCAGACCATGCATCACCACTCTTCTTTGAGAAGCTCAAGCCCAAGCTTTTGGGTGTGTCTCACTCTCTGAGCACACCTCTTCCTCTGAAACCCCTGGCTTTTGCCTATGTTAACGTATCTTTATTAAGTCTCAACTCAAACTGGCTAGTCCCAAATTCTTTTCCACACTGAAGTCCTGGTTTGGCCTGAGTGGAGGTCCTTAAAAGATCTAGGGGAACACTAAGGCTGCTGAGGGTGATAGTGGCTTGCTGTGTCTCAGTCCCCTCACCTCTGACACCCCAGCATCACAAAGACCTGTCCTTCAGTCACAGAGTAAATCTTGGATCCCACAAGCACCCACGTGAGGTTCAGAATGCTGCTCTTAAGAATCAGTGATGCAGCCAGCATCATTCAGCTTGAGAGCACAGCCAGGGCAAGGCCCTAACAGCTCCTTCTGGAACCACACAAGGGTGAGAGCTCCTACAAGCCAAGGTATGCGACCTTGTTGGCTTTGCAGCCCTAAGAAAAAGCCCAGCCTTGGGAGGTAATGGGCCCTTTGCCACCACCCACCTGCCTCCAGTTGTCCTTCTTTAGGGTGCAGCCACACAGGATATTTATGAAGCTAAGATGCCAGATAAGTCTCCATGAAGGTTCAGAGAACCTACCCAGGGAGGAGAATCAAGAGGCAGAGGAAGAGGAGGAGAGAGGACACTGTGGGCCCAGAAAATGGGAATTTCACAAGTCATATCCTGTCCTCTGCCTGTCCTGCAGCAAGGAGACCAGGAACACATATGTCCAAATCCCCAACTAGTCTGCTGGCAAAGGGAAGGCCATGTACCCTGACATGGCCAGACTTAAAAGATGGCAGAGTGGCAGCTGAGTATGGGTGAGGTGAAGGTTTACCCCAGAAAAACCTCATCCTATCGACTGAGAGGTATGGTCATCACTACTGAAATTCTCTGCCCACTAAGCAGGATGCTAGAGTCTAGATGGCTTCATCTAGCCCTAGCTCTGGAAATAGAACAGAAGGGCTGCTACTTCTGACGCTATGGTGGTCTCTGCCAGCCTTCATCCCCCTGTTGATAAGTATGTTCCTTCCACTGGCCTGAGATCATCCTGTCTAGCCTCTAAGTACTTCTCTATCTGATCTCACTGGCTGGCCCACATCCTACCTTGCTACTCTCTCTATCTCAGCTCTGACTGTCCTGCCATATAGCCTCGGACTGATCTTCCTGTCCATTTTCTGGTTGACCTCAATGTCGATTGACCTTTCTGCTCATTCCTCAGAACCTACTGTCAGTGTTCAGTAGAAGAAAGGTGCTGCTACCTCTGAAGCGATGGTGGTCTCTGCCAGCCTCCATGGTTCCTACCTGATACCCTCATCCCCATGTTGATAAGTATGTTCCTTCCACATACAGTAGTCTGCAGCTAGAGCTAAGGCAGGAATAAGTGGGCAGGTAGATCTCGTGTGTGTGTGTGTGTGTGTGTGTGTGTGTGTAAGTCCCAACAGTTCAGTGTAGTGGGAGAAATGGGGCTAATAATAGGCCCAGTCCTGCTTTCTCCTTCCAGATCCATAAGTGAGACAGATAGTGCTGTGAGTGAGTTGGTGGGGTTTGCCTATTCAACCACCTCCCCTCCCCCTGGTGGCCACTAATCACTGGGTTGGTTCCTGGCTCCAAAGGGTCCCAATCTGGATTTGCTTATCCCAAGGTATACAAACTGAGATTCTGATTGTTACTGCTCTAAAGCCTCAACAGGCAGCCAGCTTGGAATGTAAGCCTGACCACACAGAGCACAAGCCCTAGCTAGCCACTCCTAACTTTCCACAGATATCCTCTACCTAAATGCTTAGTCTGGGGGTGGGGGATGAAGGACATTTCTGTGAAGGGCGAATAGGTAGGTCGTTGGAGATTGGTTCTAATGCTTTGATTCAATCAGGCATCTGCGTGTCCAAATGCTGAAGGTTCTTGTCCCCAACTGGTTTTTGATCAATCAATAAAGATGCCAATGGCTAATGGCTGGGCATGGGACAGGACACTTAAGAGTTGTGCAGGCTAGGATGCAGAGAACAGAGCAGAATCACCATAATGCGATGGGAGACGGACGAGGAAAGCTACAGGAGAGCCAACAAGCCATGTGAGAATTTGGGTGGGTGGCCACTGGCCACTTCCCTGACTGGGCCTGAGGTATCAGGAGAAGGTTTAGGAGTGCCCAGCCTTTGAAGTAGCCAAGGCATTTAAAGAATAAGCTAATGTGTGTGTGTGTGTGTGTGTGTGTCTTTTATTCGAGGATCCCAAGATAGCTCCCAGGCAGGTGCGCACATGCAATCTGCTGGGAGCCAAATCAGTATAGCAAAAACTCACCGCTAGTGGGTCTGGTTGGAATGAAACAATTTGGGATCTGAGATTATCGATTAGATCTCAGAATAGATAGGGGAGTTCAGCTCAGAATTTCTGTTGCAACATGTGTTGCCTATTCCCACTTCTCACAGACCCCCAAGTCTGCCACGAGTCAGGAGAATATTTGGCTATGACTACACCTGATAGATGAGTGAGTGGCAGGAATCCATCCCTAGGCATCCTAAGGACAGCCTCCGTCCAGATCCTAAGATCTGGTGGATGGTGAGTGAGAACTACGGCTAGGTCAAGGTAAAGGGCTGGGGCTATCGTACCAGGCCATTGACAAAGGCAGAGACTTGACTGGATCTTCTCAGCTATGCGAGGCAATGTACTTAGAACTGCCTGTCTGTAGGGAGACTAGATCTTGAAGTTCCAAGGAATCAAGAGCTCTCGGAGAAATCCCCCTTCTACAAACCATCTATCCTGAAGCTGTGGTATATCCATCCATCCATCCATATTTCTCCCTCACTTCTGGAGCTCCTGAACTGACCAGCTCTGACAATATCAGGAACCAACCAGAATTTGTCCCTACAAGGTGAGGCCACTGACTGGAGATTCCTCTCAGCTCTACTGGGTAGAGCAGTCAGCACTCACTCCAGTTGGTTTTGTTTTTGAGAGACGATCTTGTATATCCCAGGCTGGCTTGGAACTTCCTATGCAGTCAAAGCTATCCTTGAATTCCTGATTGCCTCGTGTCTGCATCCCAAGTGCTGGGATTGCAGGCATGAGCTACCACACTCAGCTTTTACTTCAGACACTTCTGTTGCTGATCTTTCCTCATGAGGACCTTCTGGCCTAAAATGCTTTTTCTTTTTTCTATTTCATTTCTGCTTGTTAGAAACCTGGCTATCTTCTGGGCTGCAAGTTTGGGGAAACATTCTGACCCTCAGCTTCTACAAGTGGCTTCCCACTTAAATTCTTCTGGGCCTCAGAGCTTCATGCAGTAAGTGGTGATAACAGCAACACAGCATTGTGGGAAGATTGAAGGGAAGCTTGCTGAATCATAGAAACGTGGTGACTGACATACAGTGTGTGCAAGGTGAAACAGAAGTGCAGATGATATGTTTATGCTCCATTCCCTCCTTTCATTCAATGAATTTCTAGGTGCCTACTGTGTGTCGGGTGCTGGTTAGATAAACAACATTCCTACCTCTATATAAAACTTGTTTCTTTTGGCAGACAAGACAGACTGTCTCCTTACTACCCCGTGTACAGAACAGCCCCAAGTTCTGTCACATCTGTAGCTGAGCCAAGTTCAGCTTCAGGAAGGTCAATTAAAGAGTCTTTAGAATCACAAACCCCAGAGAAACAGCAGGGGAGCAGGATGGCTGGGTTCTGCTGCCCTCTGGTGCCAGCCTGCTCTTCCTAGTGCAGCCTTATGCCTAGGCAGGCTGCCAAGCAACTAAAAAAAAAAACTTCCCACAAGGTAAAGACTTGAGAGCAAATGCAAACATTCTTCCTTTGGGAGTCATGCCCCAAATACCTGATTTTCCTGGAGCTTCACTATCAGCCCCAATTTTTAGCTGCCTTTTTGGGCTTCATTTGACTGTTCCAGGCTAGTGGAGCCTGGGGGTAGGGGTGGGATCTGATGGGACAGAGCTGAGCTAGGCTACACACCTGCTTGACCAGATCTGTCACATCAGCCTCTTGTAGCCATGCTCCACTCCAATAGGGTGTGGTCCATGTCCCCAGAGCAGGAGTCAGGATTGGAGGTTCATCTCTGCCTCTTTCTGGAGCCCAGCCACCACTCAGGCCAACCTGGGCTATGTGCATTCTCATAACATAATGGTCCCACACAACACTCCTGGCCGCCAGTCCTTTGCTCCTGACTCAGCCTGGCCACTGTGTCTAAATAGAGGGTCCTTCTGTGTTCCCTGATAAAAATCCTCTCCTTCAGGACCCATCCAATGACCCAGGTCCTCAAGGCAGAAGACCATGAAGACTCAGCCCCATCATAGTTCCCTCTGCAAACCTTTGACAGCTCTGATTTCCTTAATTTGGTACTTAGCCTATCTGTCTCTGATAAATGCCCTATGTCCTGCAGAAATCCACACAGGCATTACTGGTGGGTAAGGTCTGAGGTTAAGAGGGTTGGATCTCGGTACAAGAGTTTAGAGCGACATCAGCCTGAAGGAAGAGGTACTCTTTTAGAAATGTATCAAGAGTGGTACCTCTTTCCAGTCCACACACAGGTGTCACAGAAGGCGGGCAGGAGTCCCAACCCACGGATTCCCATCATCGTCTAAGTGCTTGGAATATGGTAGGCATATTTCTTACCAGTCTGAGTACATGACTCATGCTGGACTCATATCATTGTCTCCTTGTTTACAACTCAACATTCAGGTTAGATCTGGAATGGTCCGGTACTGTGCAGCCCAGAGCTCATGGCTGACCCTCTTCCAGGTTGCTTTTTTCCCCCATATTTCCCTGAGAGCCCTTGAGGTCAACTTTTGCCAGAACAAAGCTTGTTTCCTTAGGGACACACTCAGTAGCAAAAAGCACATAGACATTGACTCAGGAATATCTTCCTGTTTGACAGAGTGGCAGAAACCTGGTAGCTACACTGGATTATAAAGTAGATTACAAAGCAGAATTCATCCTTAGGGGTATGGGTCTGTGTGTGTGTGTGTGTGTGTGTGTGTGTGTGTGTGCATGTGCGTGTATATGAATGCACATTTCTCAGACCCTTCCATCCCAAGAGAAAGTCTGAGATCTAGCAAAGCCCCAAGAAGAGCAAGCACATGATCTATAAGGCCCCCCACACGTCTTGGGAGAATGGTATCTAAGGAAAAGCACATGTCAGATTCTGCCTTCCATCAGTAAGAGCATCTTGGCCTCTGTGGAAGCAGCTGCCACCTATCACAGGAAAAGTGATTCTGATGATCACTTTTCTAACTCTGCTTGATTCTCAGAAACCTTGTCTAACCCCTCAGTGAGGCAGATCCTCCTTTTCTTTGCCTTTTTTTTTGGTTTTTCGAGACAGAGTTTCTCTGTATAGCCCTGGCTGTCCTGGAACTCACTCTGTAGACCAGGCTGGCCTCAAACTCAGAAATCCGCCTACCTCTGCCTCCCAAGTGCTGGGATTAAAGGCGTGCGCCACCACTGCCCAGCTAGATCCTCCTTTTCTTATCCAAGGAGGCATGACAAAAGCTCAGTCTGACTCAGTGACAGTTATATTCCAGTTGTAGATAAGAAGCCTTCCCTGTCAGGGGCTTCTCTCACAGGCTACTGATGACCCCTATCACGAGTGGCCCTGTAGCCTCCAGACACCTTCCTGGAACCACAGAAGACCAAAGCTTCTGAACCAGAGGCCAAAGCTTTGAACCCATGCTGGCTGGGGTTCTTCCTAGAGTAAAACAAAGAGGACCAAGTAGTGGGAAGAGGCTCATAGGCCATTTCATCATGTAGGCAATTGTGTCTGTTACCACCACCATCACCATCACCACTACCACCACCATCACCAGCACCACTACCAGCACCACCACCACCACCATCACCACCACCACCACCACCACCACCACCACCACTATCACCACCACCACCACCACCACCACCACCACCACCACCATCACCACCATCACCACCACCACCACCACCATCACCACCACTATCACCACCACCACCACCACCACCAACAACAACAACACCATCACCACCACCATCACCACCACCACCACCACCACCACCATCATCATCATCATCACCAACAACAATGTTATTATTATTTTGATTATCCATGACCCCAGTGCTAGCCTGTCCTTGCCTGTTGGGCACACAATAAGACCAGAGTGGCCCTGAGCAGTCTGTCATCAGACACCAGTATAAGGAAGGAGCTTAGGGAGCTGAAGGGATTAGAGAGGCCTTAGTCTCCCCAGCTCAGGGGGACTGTGTCCCTGTGGCCTAACTCAGGACAATTGTGGGGGCAGGGAAAATAATTACCTGGCCCACCATTCCCTCAGGTTCAGACATGATATAACCAAGCACTTGGCATGGGTTGATCAGCTAAAACTTGAGATCAAATTCCAATCTACCAAGTGTTATCCATATGGCATTAGGTAAGTCAGTTTTTTTAATCTCAACAATAAAAGAGGTCTCACCAACCTCCTAGGTTTCACAGTGAATATTAAAAACCAACTAACACATGAAAACACATGATTCTCACAAAAGAATAAACCACTGCCCTTCCTTTAGCTCAGAAGCAACTTTGTCACCACCTCTGGTGGAGCTGTCTGAATACCAAATAAGAAATACCAGTACGAGGAGAGCATTTGCCCTGGGCTAGGCCAAGCATTTCACATACATTATCAGGTTTATTCTGCACAGAGCTGGGGCTAAGGTTGGGACAGAAACCTTTAGAGATTTTAGCTGGAGGCCTGGAGAGGAGGAGAGGCCAGTGCAGAGAAGTAGTATTAAAGGGGTGGGCCTGCTGGGAGAGTCCAGGTATGGGTGTAGGAATTTGGGGAAAGTACTAAGCAGGGATTTATTAGGAGTCCTGTAGCTTCCTAAGAGAGTGCAGGGATGAGGGAACAGGAGAAGCCAGGACAGCCTTGGGCAGAGCTGAGAGGCAAGTAAACAGACAGTCTTGTCCTCTGGCTAAAGGGTAGCAGGGACCGGTAGTGAGAAAGGTTCTGGCTGGAATCAGGAAGCCCAGGTCGGCTCTGCCATACAATTCATCTACCAAGGGACCTTGGGGGCAACATAACTTGGATTTTAGTCTCTGGAGATGAACACAGACACGGAAAGTCTGCCCTTCCCTTGGCACAGGGCCTAATCTGATCACCAGTTCTCACCACAAGGAGAAAGGAGCTTGAGAACTGAAGGCAGATTATGGGGGTCTCACCTAGCAAGGCCCTTCCTCCGGGCTGACCCAGTTGCTTCCCCGACGCTGTCCATGGGTCCCCACCAGAATTAGGGGGCAGCTCGGAGACCTTGAAGGGACTGCTCAGCAAACGCAGCAAAGGGCTCCGCAAGGTGGGGATGTCACACTCGCACACTGGGCCGAGATACTACAGCTTCCCGGAGATGGTGGGTCAGGATCAGACGGGGACTTACCGGCAAACAGCCAGAGAGAACCTCCTGACACCAAGAAGAAGGTCAGCATATCGTTGAGCGGGCCCAGCCCGGCCCGCACTGCTTCCCAGGCCCGCAGCCCCGCAGCCCCAGAGCCACCGCCGCTGCCGCCGCCGGGTATTTTTAGCCCCCGCCTCCCCGCGCCGCTGCGGAGACCCGGCGGGAGGGGGAGGGCGCAGCGCGCGCTCCTCACAGAACCCGACTCCCAGCCCCGCAGCGCGGCCAGGACTCCTGGGCAAAGAGACAGCGTCCGAACCGCCGAGCCCGACTGGGGGAGGGGCTGGGCCGCCCGCCCCGCAACGTTCTGGGGGAAACGGGCTGGAGGAAGGGGCTCACGGGCGCACTGCCACTGCCACCTCACCCCTCCACCTACGAACGACCTTCACCTCTACACGACAGACCTCCAGGGTTTTACGGCTAGGCAGGCTCAAATGGTACCAGGGGTCCAGGGCTTCTGTCCCAGAAAGTGCACATGCTGAAGTGCCAGTTCCTGGCTGAGTCAGACGCCCCCTAGGACCTGATTTTGTAGTCGCTGGGGGCCACATCTGCAAACCCAAGAGGAGAGGGAGTGATGGGGGGACATCTAGGTGAGGCTAGATTGGATAATATCCAGACTTAATAAGAATGCTCAAGGTCAGGTTGGAGGCCACACAAGGTCACGGGAAGACTCACCAGCTGCCATGTCCCCAGGCATGTAACATGAAGCCACAGGCAACCGCATGGAATCACAGGTGTCTCCCAAGGACACAGGCAGTGATGGTTATGTGGGTACATGGGAGCTCAAGTTCCTCTTAGCTACGATAAATGGCCAAGCAGCCACTAAGTTGCTGACGGTCACATTGCTGAGCTGAAGAGTTGGAATCCTTTTGTCTGGGAACAGAAGGAGTAAACCTGGCTCTGCGATTTTCCAAAAGAATAAAGATAGGTATTCTGATGGGGCCTCAATGGACATCTTCAAATGGATTTCACCAAGGTTCCCTCTTTCTTTAAGCGTTCAGGACTCACTAGGGTTCCAGCACCGAGGACAGCGCTCAAGCAGTGCAGACCTTTCTCTGGCCGGTCATGCACTGGTTAAAACTAGGAGTAAGAGGGGAAGAAACTAGACATCAGAGATCAGGAAGCAAGGGGTGGATAGGGGATATTGCTTGCTCTCTGTGCATTTGAACTCATAGCTGGGCTGCAATTCTCTCTCTCTCTCTCTCTCTCTCTGTTCTGTGTGTATCTGTGTGTCTTGTCTGTGTGTGTATCTGAGTGTGTGTCTCTGTGTGTTTCTGTGTACATCTGTGTGTCTCTCTATGTGTTGGGGGAGGGTTGGTCCTGCATTTTTAGTATTAGTATGTGTGTCAAGGCCTATCTGTGTGAACATTAGAGATGTACAGTCTGCAGAAACACCTACAGTGAGTCTCTACAATAGACCATTCTTTCCCATTATGGGAACTGGGTCTTGGGAGGGCTGCTCTTGCTTGAAGCCAGTCTCTTCCTGGCAAGGGTTTTGCTGGAATCTAAACCTTGGCAGACACTTCTATGAGAGAATCATGGAGGTGATGTGGCAAGATTGTTCCCAGTGGGTGACACAGCAATCAGAAATCCCTCCTGCACTCTCAGCAGCAGTAGCAAACTAATAGAAGGCCTGCTCAGGAGGAGACCCAGTCAGGGGAAACTTCTAGGCTTGGCACAAGGAATAGGTAGTTTCAAGTCAGACTGGCCTAGGGAATTGGCCAGAATATCATTACATTTTCTAAAAAATAATGAAGCCATAAACAAGGTTTATCCCATTGCAATTTCTGATTGAATGCACTGTAGGGTCCCTTCTTTCTAGAGCCTTCAGCTCTGCATTCTGGCAATATCCATTTCGCATTCAGAGTTAGGACAAAAAGATCCATCCACTTCTCAGATGCCCTTGTCTTTCTATTATCTGTACATAGGACTAAATGAACAGAGCAAGGGTCCTAGGAGGCAAGTAGCAGGCTCTGGGGCCAGTCCTCTGCAGCTCCAAGCTGCAGGAACATCTAGGCTCCTGGGTGACTTCTGGCAGCCTCTTCTCCAGAGTGATGTCATGGGACACATTTAGCCTGGCCTCCTGCAGAATGCTGCATCCTGTTACTCTTCCTATAGATGTCTCTGTTTCTTGAGAGCATTACAGTTTAAAACTCTGTGCTGGCGCCGAGTTGATGACAATCTAACCAAGTGGGGTTCTGCTTTTCTCTGAGCAGTACTTGGCTTCTCTTGAGGGAGAGTGACAGGAAGACACTGGGCTGGCTGTGGGATCATGGCCAGGTCTCTTTTCACTCTAGGTGTGTCCCTTCCACTGAGTCATAGGGCTGTTGCTTTCTGTACTGGTTATCAAGTGATCCTTCCTTCTTGTAGATCTCCATCATGAACCAGGCAGCTGTGACTCAGAGACCTCTAGACTGCATGGGTCCAGCAACCTTGGAGCATGGAAAGAGAGAAGTCAGCATCCAGAGATGTCCAGGCAAGGTGGGATTGGGCTTTTACGTCAAGCTATACAGTAGCTGTGGCCTCCTATTTCCCATTCATTTATATATTCATTCACTCTTTAAGCTTTTGTATGTTCTGTGCCCTCTTCTGGTAGGAGCTGGGGTGCAGGCAGGCAAGTTAGAAGCAGCAATAACAGCAGTCTAGTATGGTTAAGTCTGGAAACAGAAGGATAGCCCTAACCTAACCCTGGGAAGATTTCCTCAGGGATGAAGCATTCTTATTGGGCCTTCAACCTTAGTGTAAATGTTTAGATAGGAGATGTCCCTTGAAAAGGTTCATGTGTTGAAGGTTTGATCTCTAGGTGGTGCTGTTACTGAGAGGCAACTAGACAGTGAGCATGTTGTCTATTGTCAGTAGAGTAATCCCTTGGTGAGTTCGTAGCTGAGTGGGCTGCAGAGATGGAAGACCAGGTTGAGGAAGTAGGTGGGGAAGGCATGGCTTTGAAAGGTGCATCTTATCCTCTCATCTTCTCTGCTCTCGGATGAGCAGCTCTGCATCCTCTCCTCCATGAAGCTCTCTCTCCCTGCAGGCCCAGAAACAGTCAAGCAACTATGGACTGAGACCTTTGAAACTATGATCCAAATAAAACTTTAGGTTGATATTTCTCAGGCATTTTGTCAAAGTGACAAAAAGTTGACTAACACATCAGCCATCAAGGTTGACCAAAGGATACCAATATAAATGCTGCTCTTATTTCATCATTTCGTGAAGCCCAGGGGAAGTCTCTGCCCTTTCTGTCTCTGTTGATGCAAGTAAATACAAATCTAGAGGGTTCTAGTTGAGTGAGCAGCCTCAGGCTCAAAACCAGCCTCCATCTACCCTTTTCTGGTCTGCTAATCACCATGAGACATAGCTCAAGATGGATGGGTTCAGATGATCTTATGTATAGAACATCTGAGCCATGACCCTTTGGTATTTGTAAGTCTGTAACATGTTTTTAGTTTGGTGGATGGAACCCAGGGTTTCACATGTGCTAGGCCAAATGATGCATTACTAAGAACCATCACTAGTTATCCCTACCAGTTTTGAACATATTTTGATAATTCTCTACACTGTAAGTACCTCTTTCTAGAGGGACCCAGAAAATTCACTTTCCCAGCCTTCCTTGAATCTAGGAGCAGGCGAGTGAATTAGGCTGTGCCAATAAGATATGTCTTCATGAGCCTCTGATCCAGAAGATAGAAATGAGTTGGAGAAAATCCTGTCCAGTGGAATCCATTTTTCTGGCATCAGGAAAGTAGCAGAAGCAATGGATGGTGGGTGACTATGAGAGCTCTTCTTGGAAATTTAAGGTTCTTTTTTGAACCTTCCATAATGCTATGAGTTATGTAACTTCTCAGTATGCTCTTTTTATGCCAAAAAGAATCCATATGGACTTGGTGTTGTTTATGGCCAAGAACTCGGATCATCTCCTTCACTTTCCCATTGCTCAAGGACTGTTCAGCCCTTGGAAGCTTGTGGCTATGAGGCTAAGCATATAGCATGGCACATACCTTATCCCAAATGGCTGCCTACACTGTGGGGATGAAGATTCTGGCTAGTGAGGCTTGCTGAGCTGGATGGGATCTAAGTCTATAGCCTTGGGTAGCTTGAAACCCCCTATGTAAAACAAGTTAGTTTCCCTCACAGTGATCCACCTGCCTCTGCCTCCCAGTGCTGGGCACTGCAAGTATGTGCACATGGCTCTGGGCTAACTCTTGAAACAGAAAAGAATCTATTCAGAAGAGCCACCCCATCTACAGCAAAGACTTTCACAATAAGAAGCAACTGCTAGAGAAAGGTAATGTCCAATCCATGCCCTCTAGCAGGCTTCCTCTCACTTATAAACTTGTTCGTTACAGGCTGGAGAGACAATTCAGTGCTTAGGAGCACATACTACTCTTTCAGGAGACCTGAATTCAGTTTCCAGCACCCATGTGATACAGCTGTTGGCTGTAACTCCTGCTCCAGGGGTTCTGATGCCTCTTCTGGCCTCTGCAAACATTGCATTCACATAAATTTAAAGTAGAAGTAAATAAAGAAAATTTCAATCTTGTCTAAGGTAGAACTTTGGGGAAATACAGAGAAGCATACAGTAAGGTTACCTTTGGGCTGGTGAGATGGATCAGCAGTTAAAGGTGCTTGCTGTCAAACCTGATGACTTTAGTTCAACTCCCTGAATTCTTATGGGTGGGTGGACTCGCACAGGTTACCCTCTGACTCCTATATGTGCACCATAGCACAAGACACCCCTCGTATACACATAAATAAGTAAATGTATTTTTTAATAAAAAAAAAATCTTTCCTTGGTCAAAAAGGGTCACAGTAGAAATAGCTTGTGAAGCTCTCACTTTGGGGAGCTGCTATTGCCCAGATATCACACAAGAATTAACCCATTTACTTGGAAAGGTTTCTTTTAGTTGGAAGCTCTTTGATGAGCTGACCAGACAAAGATAATTGAAGAGATTTTAAAAAGACCATTAAATGATTGACAAGTTCCTGAGAGGTTTGGTTTTGTTTTGTTTGCAAAATCACAGGAAGACAAATAAAAGCCCTTGTAGGTTTTCCTGTGTCTACCACCCCAAGGGTGAATAGTGGTCAAACCACCACTGATTCGTCCCCACAGGTTCCCAAGAAGGCTTCTACGCCTATGTATCTGGCTAGACAAGGTTGGGGTTTGTTGCAAAACAAAGTACAATGCAAAGACATTGAAAAGGAAGTTGAAGAAAAAAATAGATGAATGTCGTCCTGGCTGGGGATGGGGAAAGTCTTTCTATATAGAAACCACAAAGGAAAAGGTTGGTAGGCTTGAAGTTCTGACGCATGCAAATCTAAAAGATCTGCATGCTAAAACCACCATCAAAAAACTAAAAGAGGAATAGATTGTAAAAAAAATATTTACACCATTCTGCAACAAAGGGTTTGATATGTAACTCAAACCAATTAGAGACACCAGAGAGAGACACACATACAAAGAGAGACAGACAGGCAGACAGAGGGAGGAAGGGAAGGAGGGAGGGGAGAGAGAGAGAGAGAGAGAGAGAGAGAGAGAGAGAGAGAGAGAGAGGAGCTACAGATATAGACGGATGATTTTGGGATAAGAAATGGCTCCTTTTTTGGGCGTATTCGGCACTTCTGACTGCCTATGGAGGGGAGACATGAGACACCTACCAGCATGGTCTCATCTCCTTCCTCTAGAAAGTATGGCCTAAGATTCTCCTCCTTCTAAACCTCATGGCCACATCTCTGATCCCTGACAGAAGATCCCTGTCTCATCTACCCTGAAGCCCTACTGAAGGAGAGTCCTAGTCACAACCTCAGTCACTCTATTTTGTCATTTTACGGTTCCATTTCTGCCTCCTTAATGTCACCCTCCCAACTCCAGCTCTGTCTCTCCTTTATTTGCCTAGTATTCCAGGAATATCAGGACTGGATGATAGACAAGGGACTGCAGTCCGCCTCCAAGGTTAGGACAGATAACCCACCAAATGGTAGCGATGATCTATGATGTCGAGGCCCTGCCCTGGAGTAGGAGCAGGTATCTTTGGGGATGACCGTGATAACAACTTCTTCAGACTGCCTCAAAGAACCAGAACTGAGATAATGGCCTTTACCAGGATTTCTTAATTACGCATACATCGAGACCTTAAATCAAGTTCATCCTCTATTTCAACTTATGCTCATGCCAACACTCCAAAGACAAGCGTTGGGTCACTGAAGCCCTTTATTTCTTACTTTTCCTAAGAGCCACTTGGATTAGACTCCTTTTCTCTTGTCACTCACCACCACTCATCTCACTCAACTTAAATCTTTAAGAGGGGGCACAGGATGTAATAGGTTGGCCTCAGACTTGGCATGTAGCTGGGGATGACCTTGAATTTCAGATCCTCCTGTCTCTTCTTCCCAAGTGTGGGGATTAGAGGCATCCACCACCACACCCACTCTGCACAGTGCTGGGAGGAGACCAGGGGCTTTGTGTTTGATGGACAAGCCCTCTACCAATTGAACTACATGCCCCCAGTCCAACCCATCTCTCTGATTTGTGTATTGGGATGGGGAGCTGAGTTTAGTCTGTTGGGATTCCCAGAACTGGGACTTTTTGTTAAAAAAACTCCAATAATACCATCACTCTTTCTGTCTGCTGAAGACCCAGGCTTTTTCTGAGGAGCCAGTGAGGCATCAACCTCTCTTAGCCCGAGTTAGGCCAGATGATTTCCAGCAATAAGTCAGAGATCATAAGATAATATGAGTATCTGAGGATCTGATGTCCTAAAGACCCTTTGGCAAACCGTGTTACAAAGTTCTCATCCACTGATGACCACCAGTGCTTTTGCTTAGGACTTAATACAAAGCGAGAAAAATCAGGATTATATGTGCATAACTTATCATTGCTACCACCACTTGTGGATCCTGCAATCTCTGGGAATTTGCCCAAGACCCCATGTTCTGTTGTGCCATTAAAGGCCCACAGCGAACAAGGGTTGGAAACAGAGCTGGAGATGGACACCTTCAGAGTAGCTCATGTCTGCCTAGGAAGAAGAAATGGAGGGAGAGAATGAAAGACAGGAAGATCCTGTTAGGGGTGGAAGGAGGAACTCATGGAAGTCTAAGGAGATCAAACAGAATTCTTAAGAGGGAGGTGCATCCCCTGGACCTGGAAGGAGCACCCAATTCTCAGAGTTCTCTTGAGAAACTGAGAGAGAAAAGGTATACTCAGCTTCCTGGCTCCTGGCCAGGGGAATACAGGATGGAGTCTGTTTACGAGGGAGGAACTACATCTGAATACTTGGTCTAGAGAACTGCTCAGTGCTTGAGCACTCTCTCTCTCTCTCTCTCTCTCTCTCTCTCTCTCTTTCATCGCATCTCCTAACATTAGGAATAGAAACTTACTTTACAGGCCACTGTGTTTCAGTAGAAGGATAAACAAAACCTCAGTCACCTCATCTCTAAACTATTGTTAGGCACTGGTTCCGGGAGGGGGCAAATCCCAGAGAGGATGAAAGAGAATGTCTTCTGTATTTGTAGAAACACAGGACCAACCACAAGTGCATGACATGACCGGAGTGAATCCACACAAAACATCAATGCATGCTATATGTCAGTCCCATGCAAAAATAGTTTCCAAAAGAAGGGGAAAAAATCAAGATCTGCATAATGAAAATGCCCAAATGGGGAAGTGGTGATGGAACATTAAACATTCGGGGTAGACCACTAGGAGATCCATGTGGTAAGAGATGGTGATTTTGCAGGGTGAATTCCCAGCAGCAGCAGGCTCAGGAGTGAAAGACAGGACTCGGTCAGCGACACCTGTGGAGAGTCAAACTGAAAGCCACAAGGCCATCCCCTGCTCCCCTGGCCCTCCATCACCTCTGTCACTTCATGTGCAGGCCTGCATGTCACTCAGCCATCTGGCATTGGTAACGAAAAAAGTTGGCACTGTAGAGTTGTTTAAGGAAGGAGAAACCACAAGGCAGATATGAGCCTCCAGAAGACCGGGGAACCAGTCCACTGAGGAAGAGCTTCCTAAGTCAGAATCAGCAAAGGCCACTGGATAGGGAGAGGCTAGTCATTAATACTACATCCCTAGGAAAGACCATAAAGGGTGATGTTAGAGAATGGGGTACAGACCAATTAAAATACTAAGCTTTATAAGCCATTGCAGTTCATGCCTGCCATCCCAGTGGGAAGCTTAGGTAGAGGATAGAGAGTCTGAGCTAGCCTGGGCTATACATACACACCCTGTAATCTACCTATCTCTATATGTCTGTATATGTAGAGCATTACGAAGGTGCCGATTCTCTCCAAAGTTGTGTTTATATTTAACTTGTTCTCTCTCTCTCTCTCTCTCTCTCTCTCTCTCTCTCTCTCTCTCTGAACAAAATGAGTTTAGATTTTATTTGCTAGGCTAGAAAGATGGTTCTGCAGTAAAAAGTAGTGGCTGTTCTTGCAGAGGACTTGAGTGTGATTCACAGCACATACATGCACAAATGTGTGCACACACACACACTCATGCTCACTCACATACTGATACACACTCACAATATACTCTTACATATACTCACACAGGCACGCTCACTCGTATACACACACACACACACACACACACACACACACAGGCTCAAACTGTCTCTAACTTCAATTCCAGGGGTTCTGGTGCCCTCTTCTGGGCATCAAGTGGGCACCAGACACTGATTTAGTAGTGCAGACAGACAGACAGACAGTAAAAGAAGCCAACTAGGGTAGAGACACAGCTCAGTCAGTAGAGTGTTTACCTAGAGTGTATGAAGCCCCAGGTTTGATTCCCAGTACCAAAATAAATTAGGTTGTGATAGCTAGCTTGTGCTTGTAATTATAGAATTTGGGAGGAGAATCAGAAGTTCAAGGTCATTGCTGGCTATGTAGAAAATTCCAGGGCAGCCTGGGCTATATGAGATCCTATCTTGAGCAAATATAAAATAAATGCAATGTTAAAATTTTAAAACTATCCCGGGCAGTGGTGACACACACCTTTAATCCCAGCACTTGGGAGTCAGAGGCAGGTGGATTTCTGAGTTCGAGGCCAGCCTGGTCTACAGAGTGAGTTCCAGGACAGCCAGGGCTACACAGAGAAACCCTGTCTTGAAAAACAAAACAAAACAAAATTTTAAAACTATAAAAGTGACTAAGTAAAACAGAAAATATAAAACACAAATGACTAGTAAATACTAGTTAGCCCCACAAGTAATAAAAGAGAATGTCAATAAAAACAAAAAGAAAACTAAATGTGGTAATCCACATGCAATCCTAGCACCTGGGAGCTAGAGACAAGAAGATCAGGACTTCAAAGTCATCTTCAGCTACATAGCAAGTTCAAAGCCAGGCTGAGCTACCTGAGACCCTATCTTAAAAGCAAACAATAACAGTACAATTCTTATCTTTTATCAGTTATTAAAGGTAGCGTATGCCCATGGATTCCAGAGGAAAGGGATTAAGGACATGGGTTGAAATCAAAGAGAATAACAATTTGGCAAAATATAGACATTGTAAGCTGGTTGTAGGGCACATGCCAGTAGGCAGATGGCAAAGAGAGTGAGGCACGAGAGTCTCTAGTTCAAGGTCAGCTTGGACTACATCTTTGCTGGGCTTGGTGGCATATACCACTAATCATAGCAGCTGGGAGGAGGAAGAAGGAGGATCAGGAGTTCAAAGTCGTCCTCAGGTCCATTCAAGGCCAGCCTGGGCTCATGAGGCCCTATGTCAAAACATTTTTTTAGTAAGCAGTGTAGACCCAACTGTACAAATTAATCTTCAGGAAATGATGTACAGAAATATGGATGCTACAAGTGAACCTTCAAGGGTATTCTACATACTGTTTCCCCTAACAGCTTTAAAACAGGTGCAGATGACAGGAGTTTACAGAAATAAATATTTTGTGAACCCACAAGATAAAATAGTATATAACTATTAAAAGCAATGGGGGAGCATGTGTGATGAGCCCAGAAAATGATTCCTGTGCCTTAACTGACAACAGACCATGAGATCTGCTCTTCTAAAAAATATTTGAGTGATATATGTGATAAAGCCCCATTTCTTATGGAGCTATATTCCACCGCAAAACGTATCAGCCACAACACCAAGCATGGCTCTCATTAATAAAAAGATGTGTTTAGAAGGAACTCAGTAAAGATAACCAAATTTGTCAGAAGAAAACATCTGGGGCTTTGGAGATGGCTCAGTTGGTAAAGTGCTTGCCTTACAAGCAGGGGGAACCTGTGCTTGATCCCCAGAACCGGTGTAAAAAGGATGGCCGCGGTGGGAAGTACCTGTATTTCTAGTACTGGAGAAGCAAAGGTATGGAGCATCCCTGGGCTTATGGCCAGCCGGCCCAGCCTGCTCAGGGTGTGTTTCAGACCAACCAGAGGTTGTCTTCAAAAACGGAGTGAACAACTCCTGAGCAATGGCATTGATCTTGTTATCTGGCCTTCACTTGCACATGTACGTGCACATCCACACACATGCACAAGGGCCCACAGGTCAGGGGTCCCTGCAGTTGTCAGACAGAGAAGGAAGATATTCAAAGAGATAATAATGAAAACTTGGTGCAGATTGACTTTATCAACCTGCAGCAGACTTCAAAGGGCGTTGAAGTTTATTCCCAGTGTATGTAAGCCCTGTATAATTTGGAAAAAAAAGTTTCCTGGTGCAATACAATTCCTGTTGCAAAAGGAAGTGTGATTACATTGAAAGTCAACACAGGGTAAGTGTCATTTCTTCTAAGAAGATGGGCTCTAAAGATACCTGTACTAGCTTAAGAGCCTGAGGCTCTGGCCTGTTCTCTGTCATTCAGATAGCATAGAGGTCATTTGGACTATTAGCCACCTCTGGTCCTGCTTGTGGGAGCTTGGGGAAGCCTCTGGCTGCAAGGGTCATTTAGATTACTAAGCTGCCTTAGGTCCTGGAGCTTGATATGGCCTGGTCCAACAGATAACACAGATCACCAGGCTGTTAGTCACCTCCAGTTCCCAGCTTTCTGGATGGAAGAATTTTTTTTTCTCTTTCCCATTGGAAAGACAATCCTGTGTGCATAACATCCCTGTATTCTCTGGAGACCTATGGGTATGAGGATCTTCCTGCTATGCTCCCAACACATGGGCACACACACACACACACACAGAGAGGTGAATGCCTCTGAGCTGGGGATTGAAGGTAGGTTTTAGATTCTTTTTAATGCTTTTATTTATTATTTTGTTATTTTACTTTCTGTGATGCTAGGGTTACCTGGGACCTTGTCAGGCAAGCCAGTCTACCACCAAGCTACATCCCCAGCCAACAAATTAATTTTTGTCATGAACATAACTCATATTTGTGACCATAAAGAAAAAGGCTCGAAGCTTTAAAAGAAAGCAAGTTAAGGGCTGGGGAGGTGCTTTAGGGGTTATG
Source organism: Rhynchomys soricoides (assembly GCA_019843965.1). Classification (NCBI taxonomy): domain Eukaryota; kingdom Metazoa; phylum Chordata; class Mammalia; order Rodentia; family Muridae; genus Rhynchomys; species Rhynchomys soricoides. Next base: position 3,675,903 of record JADRCH010000121.1, read on the forward strand.
TTGCTTACTGCCGAGCCTGATGACCTGAGTTCAATCCTCAGGAGAGAACGGAGTCCTACAAATTGTTCTCCGACCCCAACACAAGCACAGTGGCAGCCTTGTAACCAACCACCCCTGCACCCCTCCACATATCACGACACAGGTGAATGAATGTAATTAAAATGAAAATGTAGAAGACCCTAAGTTGGGCTGGCTGTGTGGTTAAAGAGCACTTGCTCTTGCAGAGAGCCTGGGTTTGACTCCCAGCACATGTGGTTTTCAACTGTCTGTCACTTCAGTTACAGGAGATCCCACAGCTTCTTCTGATCTCCATGGGCACCAGGCTTGAATATGGTGTACATATGTACATGCAGGCAACACACACATACAGATGAAATAAATCTTAATTCTTGTAAGCACGCAAGCTGAGACCTACATCACAGTTGGTTTTTCCTAATGCAGGATTTCTTTTCCTGAGCACAATGTCCATCATAAACCCCCTCCCCCGTTGAGAAGATGGGAAGGTGCTGGAGGGGCACCTGCAGTTCTGGGAAGGGAGGTAAGAGAGTGCCCAGGAAGGGACCTGGCAAAGGAGTGGGTGTGCGATCCTGATAACAGAACGACAAGTGGGAGGAAAGAAAAGTTCATGCTGAGGAACATCTTTGCCCCATAAAGTTGCCCTGATCCCAATCACCAAGTCTTTCCCATGAGTCACTGTCAACTCATTTCCGGACCGAGGCCAGGTCTGGAATCCCCGGAGCAGCAGGACAGGACTGTTGATTGGCTCAACTCAGCCCCTCCTCACCTGGCCTCTTCTTTTACTTTCTTTCACTGGAACAAGGTCTTACACTATGGTTCAAGCCCTAGTGCACAAGCTTTGCTTGACCCCAGGCACCCTCCAAACACCTCTCTTCTCTTCCTCAGTCACATTCTGGAAGTCATCTGCACTCCCCATCTCTGCACTGTCACATCGTGTTGGTGACATTGCCACTTGTCAAGGTCAACTGATGGCTCTCCACATCCAAGGCACCTGTTTTGCTCAGCTGCTGGGAATGGTTTTGTTTTCCTTTCTTAACTTTGGACTTAAGAGAACACTCCCAGGCTCTCTGGCTGCTCCTTTGTATTCTTATCGCTTCTCCTCAGCTGTTGCCGTGAACGGTGGTCTTGGGGATGCTAGTTCTGGCATACTATCCCAGACTCCGTTCTTCCCGGTCCTCTTTGGTAGCCATATATTCTGCCATGAAATCAGTCAGTGTATCTCATCCTCATTGCCATGGTGACAGGTGATATAAATTAATGAAATCAAGTTGAACGAAAGCTTGTGGCTTTTATTTCATGACTGGTTCATAGAAGCTTCAACTGGTAGGTATTGTGACACAAACCAAAGCAACCTTTTGTCCACTGAGAGAGGAAAGGCTGAGGATGGATAAACCATGGAGGAGCTGATAGAAATTTGTGTCAAGATTCTCAACTGCAACTGGACTTTGCAATTACTGGTGTCAAGATACCTACCTGATGGCCAGGCCAGGCATGATGTGTCTTCTGTCATATGCTGGCAGTGACACTCTGACCCACGCAATTGTTCAAACAGGACTCTTGTACTCTTGCTGTCCCATCACACTGTCCTCCTGTGGTCCTTCTCATTTCAGCCCATAGCACCCTGTCTTTGAAGGGACACAGCTGATCCTTTGATACAGCCTTGACACCTTTCATTAACACTAACACAGCTCTGTTTAAAACATGAGTGGGGATGAGGAAGGAGAGAGGAGCCACGGGAGAAGGGAACTTCCTGCTCTTCCAGAAGAGCTGAGTTCACCTCCCAACCACCTGTGACTGCAGATCCAGGGGACTCTGACACCCTCTTCTGGCCTCCAGGGGCACCTGCGTACATGTGGCATACAAGCACACACAGACACACACACACACACACACACACACACACACACACACACCAAAAATAACAATAAATTTTAAAATAATGCAAGGGGACCACCCCCTCCTCACCAGGGAACCACCACTGGAGCAGGTAAGCCTGCTTCCACTTCTGTCCCAATGCTGCTCACGTTGTCATGGCAGCCAGATAACTCTTTGAAGCAAATAAATCAGGTCATGTCACTAGCCTGCCTAAAAAATTCCTACCTCGAATAGAAGACCAAGTCATGTGACCTCATATAGTCTCCTGTCTAGATTCATCCCCTTCCCTGCCTGTTCTCTGACTACACAAGTCATGTGACCTCACATAGTCTCCTGTCTAGATTCATCCCCTTCCCTGCCTATTCTCTGACTACACTGGCCTGTTCCCCCTCAGACCCTTACTGTTCTCACTACTTGCTCTCGTATTAACCCCCACTCTTTCTGCCACTCTGGACTCAGATGTCCCAATGACTCAATCTCATGGGACCCATCCAGTCGCACACTGCCCTGGTCTAGTGTCCTATGTAATTGATAACACAGCATTATCTGAAAATTTCCTTTGTGTCTCTTGACAGTCTCTCTCCCTCTCCTGCTGAAACTTTCAGGTGAGAGGCTCAGTCTCGTTCATTGCAATATTTCAGGTCCTAACACCATGTTTGAACCAACTGTGATTTCCGTTTATATCTGTGACTGTCACTGAGGCAGAGAGTGATTGTGGTTGCTATCGTAGGAATCTCTGCCCCACTGCAATGGGCACAAGTTCTCTGACAGGCTTCTGGGTAAAGTGAGAGTGTGGAGGCAAGTGAGAGGTTTCTGGGAGAATCTGTGAGGCTTTCAGGACCAGGGTTCCAGGGATGCTTTACAATAGTACCCAGCAGTCTATGGAAAAAGTATCAAAGAAAAGGGGTCTGAGAAACTACTGTGCCTGTAGTCATGGGAAGTCCCAGCTCAAAGAGGCCATGGGAGCAGGATGTGTGTTTGAAGATCTCAAGTCACACTAAGGCCTTTAGTCACATATTCCTTGCCTTTGGTGGGCTGTATTGACTACCTTGGCCATTATGGGGGTGGATGATGCCATCTGCGAAGGAGTGGTCACTACTGCCATGACAGGCTTCAGGTGAGATCTGAGACTTTGCTGGACTGGGCCACTAAGGCCCAGGCTAGGGAGGGGTTGCCACACATGCTTCCTGGTACAACTTTCTTTCTCCTGTCTGATGGGCAAATGTTTTTGGGGCCTTGGCCACAGTTTCCAATCTCCTTCTGAGAGCAAAAGACACAGTCTCAGCCATGCCCTACCAACTGATGTAATACTAAAAGAGGGCCAGAATTCCCCAGAAGTCAGACTAGCCATGTGATGATGGTTATTCTGCCCTCCCCCACCCATCCCATGGTGGGCACCCTATGACTTGGAGTTATACTCAGAGGCAAATCACCTGATATTTTGGGGATGGCAACTCTGGGAAGACTTGCTCTCAGCACAGTTCTTTTGAGGGGATCTACAGTCTTTAGAGTTTTCCACAACTTTCCGATTGAGCTGGTTGGCTTATGTCAACTTAACATAAATCAAGACATATCTGGGAGGAAGGAATTTTAATTGATAAAATACCCCCCATATAAATGGCCTGTAGGCAAGCCTACAGTATTGATTTGATTAATGATTGGTGTTGGAAGATCTAGCTCACTGTGGGCGGTGCTACACTAGGCTTGAGGTTGTGAGTACCATAAGACAGCAAGCTGAGCAAGCCATAGAGCAAACCAGTAAGCAGGATCCCTCCATGGCCTCTGCATCAATTCTTACCTTCAGGTTTCTGCCCTGGTTTTGTTCCTGCCCTGATTTCCCTCAGTGATCGACTATTTACTTAGAAGTATAAGATGAAATACACTCTTTTCTCCCCAAGTTGCTTTTGATCATGATGTTCATTACAACAATAGAAACCTAGCCAAAACACTGACCCAGGGCTACATGCCCCCGATCTTCCAGCTATGGCTCTCCCTGGGTCCCAGTCTCATTCTTGTGGGAAGCCGCCTGAGTCACACCCATATTCGCCATTACAAGATGGCGCCTACATTCGGCCGAGGACAAGTTGTAAACAGGCTAGTGCGCATGCACCTGGTAATTTTCCACCTCAGAGTCTCAGCCTCTCTCGTGGCGTCATCTGGCCTGGTGTGCGGGAGCCAATGGGGAAGCTCCATGTCCCAGGCAAGCGCTGTGACCTATATAAGGGACGGGCGTTCTATTGTTCGGGGTCTCCACTCGTGGCAAGCTTATGCTCTCCCTCTCAAGATGCATTAAAGCTTTACTGCAGAAGGATCCTATGTGTGCCGCGTCGTTCTTGCTGGCAAGACCGTAGCGCGGGACACATTCTCCTCCAGACTGCATCCTCTCTGACATCCTTTCTCTGAATTCTTTTCCTTCTGAGTCCTCTCATGTGGCTCTTCCCCTGGGAACTGCCTTCATCTCCCACTCTCATAGAGAGCAACCGTTTATCCTCCCTCAGCCCCTGAACATTGAGGTTCTCAAGGAGGCTGCCTGCATCTAACCTAGAGTCACCCTGACCATTATATTCAACATCAATGTTTCTACCTCTAGTCAACATGCCTGATTCTTTATTTTTCTACTTCTTGTAAGGCATTTATCACCTTCTAATACACCACATGAGCTTTACATTCGCAGTATATGTATTTTCAATTTTAACATATATGTAATGCACATACATACATACATACACACACATAGTATGTATATGGGTTCATTTGCCACAGTGGGTATGTGGAGTCCAGAAGGCAACTTCCAGAAGTCTGTTCTCTCTATCTACCCTTATGAGGGTTCCTGAGATGGAAATCTATCTCAGAGCATCACACTTGACATCTAGTGACTTCATCCACTGAGCCATCTTTTTATTCCAGGACTATATTGTTGTTGTATCTCTTTTATGCTGAGTTTTAATGGTAGGTGAGTGGAGAATTTATGTATCTTAAGTCCTTTGAACTGTCTTTAGGAATGCGTAGGTCTTTATTTGGTATTACCTAGAGCCTTAAACATTCGAGGCAAGTGCTCTACAGCTGAGCTACAGCCCAGTAAACAATCAGTGAGTGAATGTATCCTGCTGGGATGTGGCACTCTTTGAAGGTAAAATCCAAAGCTAAGTCAACAGGTGGACTCAGGACTTGGTGCAGGATTGAGTGCAGAGAAGGCATCAATAAAGTAAAGCCCTTGCCTAGCATTCAAGGACCTTGTCATCTATGACTAAGCTTAACTCCTGGTCTCCTCAGCACAGTGGCATGGGAAGAGGTTTTGACTGAACTAGTGGCCTGCTGGTTGGCTTTGCCTTTCTTACTGTGGGTCACTCTTGGCTGCCCAGCTTACCAGTTGTGGAGTCACTGCATGTTTTAAAAATTAATAAAAGAAATAAAAACTTTTAACTGAGAGCTAGATTATACTCTCTGTGATGATAATGTGCACGGGCATGCACCTGACTTTGAACTTTTACACACATATACTTACAGAAGTGCAACGCACACTGGGATTTGGAATGTTGCCAGCTTCATATTCCCTCCCCCTCCCCTAAAGGATCACTAGATATGCTAGCCTACTACATACATCGTACAGCACCATGAATAAGCAAGCACCAGACAGAAGAAACGTGCTCACAAACTGTAGCTTTAAAAACAGTGATTTGGGACTGATGAGATGGCTCAATAGATAAAGGTACTTGTCATCAGGACTGATGGCCTGAGTTCAGTCCTGGAGACTCACAGGGTGGAAGGAGAGAACTGACTCTCTCAAGTTCTTCTGACCAACACAGGCTGAATTCTATCAACTCTGGTATTTCACACCCCCAGAAAACAAATTTTAAGATTAAAAAATAGTGTTTATATTTTAACATTCAATATATCATGTTTTAGCTAAATACTTATTAACAATAATGTATACAAATAAAATATTATGTACAAAGACAAGTACATATAAATATACAAATAAATAAAATAAAGTGTGTTTGAGAAATATTTTAGTCTTTAAGCAATAAATAAAAATTCAGATCGGTTTATGTCCACCAAAAATAGTTCATTTTTATAAGTAGTAGATTTGCAACCATTTATTTGTCAGTAAACACCATTTACAAAATGAACTGATGGTGTTAAGAAACTGATTCCAAATGGAAAAGATGAGATGAAGAGCTGGTGAGATGGCTCAGTGTGTAAAAGCGCTTGCTGAGCAAGTTTGGAGACCTTCCTTCAATCCCAAGAACCCACAGAATAGGAGAGGAAATCTTAATCCTAAGAGCTATCTTTGGACCTCTTCAGTTGCACAGTGGCACATGCAGACACACACACACACACACACACACACACACACCACACATCATAAAAACACATTATACACACATATCATACACACGCATATCACACATATATCTCACATTTCACACACACATCACACATATACACATCACGTATATCATGAACACACATCACACACACATCACATAGATACATCACACACACAAACACACACACAATTAAAATAAAACTTGAGATCAAGGAAAAGCCAATAACATGGGGAGGTAGAGATGGACAAACACAGTAATATGAGGAAACACCGAGCTCCTGTGGGACTAGAACTTTTACCAAGGAGAACAGGTCAGGGAGCAGGTAAACAGACTCCTTGTGTTTTCTGAGAGGAAAGTAACAACTGACCTTACCATCAGCACGTGAAGGGTACTACCGTTTCTAGGGTGGCTGTTGGAAGAAGAGAAGCAGCACGTAGACCCCCAAACTAAGAGATGGAGAAAATGACAGGAAAATGCCTAACTGAGATCAAGGAAAAGGAAAAATTACAGAATAAAAGAAGCGCCTCAAATGGAAATCACTGTGCAAGGTGATAAATGGAACCAAATCATCACATTATGTTAAGAAAAACAAACACAACAGTGAAAGACACAGTTCAGACTAAAAAAGCAAAAGTTGGTGACAGAAGTTAAAGGACCAGCAAAAGACACACAACAGGTTAAGAAGACATGCAACATGTTAAGACATGCAACATGTGAAATAGTCAAAAGAAAATGGCCACAGCCGTGTGAGAGCAGGGCAATTGAGACTTGAAGCAAACAGCCTTTCTAGAACAAGAAAGCCATTTTTTCGCAAAGTTGTTGTACTTAAAAAGCATGTTATTTAAGACTTATGAGCATATTTCAAAAATATAAAGAAAACTGGTGGGAAGTTTTTCACATATTATGACTGGATAAGCAAACACACTAAAAATCCAGTAAGGATACCATGTCAGTTACTCCTCTGCTGCTTTGATAAAACACCTCGACAGAAAGCAACACGGGAAGAAAAACATTTATTTTGGCTTAGGGTTCCAGTAGAGTCCATCACAGTGGAGAAGGCATGGCAGCAAGCCAGGAATGCATGGTGGCAGAGCAGAAAGCTGACGGATCATATTTTCATCCACATTCAAGAAGCAATGAAAGAAAACTGGAAGAGGAATGAAGCTCTAAAGTCCCAAGACCCACCCCAGTGACAAACTTCCTCCAGCAAGGCTCCACCTTCTAAAGGTTCTGTTATCTCCCCAAACCATGCCACCAACTGGGACCAAGAGTTCAAACACATCTGAAGTCAATTTGATGAGCTCTAGACTCATCTGGGAGATGAGCCTCTGGATATGTCTGTGGACGATTGTCTAGATTAATTGAGGTGAGAAAACATGCCCACTGTGGGTATCACTATTCCCTGAATCTTGGATTGTGTAGCACAGGTATTCATCACTCTCTGTGTCCAGACTGTGGAGTCAATGAGACCAAATGCCTGAAGCTCCTCTGAAGTCCTCAAACACCAAGACTTCTCACCAAAGGGCATTGTACCATTGAGCCAAAGTGAACCCTTTCTCCTTTGAATTACTTCTTGTCATGGTATTCTGTTACAACTAGGAGGTAGCTGAGACATATACAAAGGCTTGCATAACACACCAAGAGCACCTGACCAATGAACACATATAAAATGTATCCAGTAACAAAAGACTGTAGACTATTGATAAATATACATGTAACATGTATAAAAGTTGACCATATGCCAGACAATGCAACCTTAGGAAACTTGAAAGCCTGGAGTTATCTATCACCTTCAATATGGCATGCACTAGACACTTGGAATATAGCTAGTTCTACGATGCTGTTGCGCGTGGGAAGGATTCATGGCATTTTGAAGACTTTATCCAAGGAAGTAGGATGTAAATACTTATTTATACTCATTACACTTATTTCAAATATATTTCATTAAATTAAAAGGTGATAAAATTAATTTCTTCCTGATTCTTTCTACTTAAAAAATTAACTGTGTGTATATGTACACACACACACACACACACACACACACACACACACACCACCCCACACCAGCATATGTGTGAAGGTCAGTGGGCAGCATACAAAAGTCTGCAGTCTGTACCTTCCTCTCATTGTGTGGTTTTAGGGGACCCTCAGGATTGTTTCCAAGCATCCTTATGTGCTGGGCCATCTCATTGACCCCATGTTTTTGCTTTTAAAAACACGGGTATTAACAAATTAAAAATGACACATGGATTTACACTGTGCTTCCAATGAATAGCTTTGGTACAGGGAATATTCCTTAACCATAATGCAGTAGTGAAACACACAACTCAAAAACAACAAATCTAAGAACATCCAAACGCTATTACTGAGAAACATACTTCAAAATTGTGTCTTGTATCAAGGAAGAAATAAAATAAAACTCAGAAATATTAGAGTTGAAAATAATAATGTATAACATCAAATTTCATGGAGGATACTACTGTATAGAACAACATTCAAAGCAAGAGCTACAAACTCCAGTTCAGAAGACAAATCTAGTCCACAGGTCAAGTTTGTAAATAAAGTTTTTAAGACACACTCTGCTTTGATTTTGTTTTGAGACACACTCTCATTCTAGCCTGGGCGGTTCTTTAACTCACTATGTAGCTCAGACTAGTCTAGAACCTGCTATAATCTTCTCGCTTTAGCCATCCAAGTGTTGCGATTGTAAGCATAAGTTACCACTTCTAGAAGGATACATTCATTTTTGTTGATTTGTTGCCTATCTGCTTTGGGTTTGCACTGGGAGATTGTGCACTATAATTGTGAGAGAGATACCATGCCAAATATAGTCACATCTGCCCTTTATAGAAAAAAAAGGATTTGATACCATATATGGTATGATATATATGCATATGTACATGTGCATATACATATATACAAGTAACAGACACCATTCAAACATCACTCCCAAAGTGACACACATTAAACAGAGACGCTCATATTTTAAATTTTTATTACATTCATTTGTTTGTATCTTCAGTGTGTGTGGGAGTGCACCATGGCACAAGGGTGGCAATCAGAGGACACTGTGGGAGTTAGTTCTTTCTTTCTACCATGTATATCCTGGGGATAAAACTCAGTTTGTCAGGCTTGGCAGCAAGTGTTTTTTTCCACTGAGCCATCTCTCTGGCCTGAGAAGCTCATATTTTAAAGGTTATATACTAGCAAAATATAGAAGTGGGATGACAAATTAACAAAAAATGACACCCTCAGAATTGGCATAAGAAGAAATAGTATAATTTCATAGCCTATATAAACACCATAGTCAGTAAGAGAGCTCTGATCCCCGGATGACTCCAGGGCTGCTCTCTATCAAACACATAGGAAAGATATGGCTCCTGTTTGTACAGACTCTTCTGGAAAGTACAGCATGAGGAGATGTTCCTATGATATCAACACTGGACACTACCAGTAGGAAAGACACTACCACCAGAGAGACTGGAGACTTTATTGTCCCAACCATGGCACTTCTGTGAGGGAAAGTGCTGTAAGTAATGATGGTTCAAGGCCAGTGATGCTGTACTGCCCAGCACAGCTTCTTACTCAGCAAACTAATCTTCCTAGTATGAATGGACGTATGGATGCATGGATGGATGCATGGGTGCATGGATGAATGCATGGATGCATAGATGAACGGTATCAGGATAACATGTATAAACTGAAGTTTTCCCAAGCAAACCAAGACATACACATCTCCCTAAACCTCACTTGTGAACTTAAATCCAAAGAAGATCTAAAACTTAAGATATTAAAAACCAGCAGTCCATAAAAATGGTCACCATGGATTTATCTGGACTATAGATCTTTTGAATAACTAGGAAACGGATTTGTGTGATCCATCGCATTAGAAGATGAAAGAAGAAAGTGTGTGTGACAGTCTCACTATCTGTGAAACAATTAACATGTACTCAGCCTGAAAATTCTTAGTAAACCTGGGAATTAACGGGAACTTCCTTAATCTGCTAATGCATATCTGTCGTCGCCTGAGAGGAAACATCGTGCTTAAGGGTAAATGATGAGAGATGAGATATTTTCCTCTGAGGTCTGTAATGAGACAGGGATGACAGAGAGCATGAGCTCAAGTAACATGATGTAGGGGGCGGGTTGAGGGGGGCCTAGCCTATGCAGCAAGGGAAGAAAAAAGAAATAAAACGTACGGAAACAGAAAAAGTAGACAGAAATCACTACGTATGGATGGTCTATGTATGTAGATCCAGCGGAGCTACAGAGGAGGCTCATGAGTGAATGTTATAACTCTGATGGGTATGAGATCAAGGTATAAAAACCAATTACATTTATCTATACACTCAGAGGTTCATTAACATCACATCTGAGAAGTTATGTTGCTTTTAAAAATAGTTCTAAACACCAAGACTTAAATCTCATCAAAGTTGTATGAGCCTCGTGCTGAGAAAAAAAGTTAAGCTTTACAGAGAAATTTTAAGATATATTTTTATTTTAGGTATATAGGTGTTTGGCCTGCATGTACATATGTGCACTCTATGTGTGTCACAGAAGCCAGAAGAAGGTGTCAGATTTCCTGGAACTGGAATTATAGATGGTTGTGAGTTGCCATATGGGTGCTGGGAATCAAATGCAGGTCCTCTTCAAGAACAAATGTGCTTATCTGCTGAGCCGTCTCTCCAGCTCCAATTGAGAAATACTACAGAAGTAAAAACAGAGATGCGGGGTTCTTTCTTATTTTTTAAATTGCAGCTATTTAGTGTGTGTGAGCATGAATGCACACACGGGTGCACACACTCACACATATGCACACACATGTGTATGCAGAAACGTGCCTGCCAGTGTGTACTAGTGGCAATCAGGGAATTACTTGTGTCCATTCCTCCATCATGTAGGTGCCTGGGATTGAACTTTGGTTGTCAGGCTTGGTGGCAAGCACCTTTACCCACTGAGCATCTCATTTGGGCAGATGGTTCAGAGGGTAAAGTGTCTGTTGAACAGGTATGAGGACCTGAGTTAGGAGACCCTGCAATGCATGGATAGATAAATGATAGATATAGTTATATAAATATATGATTATAGGGACGTACAAATCCATAACCCCAGAGCTGGTGGGGGAGGGGTGCAGAGGCAGGCAGATTTATGCAGCTGGCCAGCCAGTCAGCCAGTTGGCAAGCTCCAGGTTCAATGAAAGATCTTGTCTCAAAACATGAGGATGATAGAGGAGGATGTATGGGGCACACACAGTCACACCACACACATACCCCAAACACACACACACACATGAGATAGAGAGAGGGAGACAGAGAGAGAGAGAGAGAGAGAGAGAGAGAGAGAGAGAGAGAGAGAGAACCTTGAAGGAAAAAGACAAGATGCGAGAATTTTCTCTACCAAATACCAAGGTGCCTTATAAAGACATTTATAGTGATGTAATGCTATTAGTTCAAGGAGGGGTGAATGGAAGAGTGTAACAGAATAGAGAGCAAGGAAAGACCCACACCCACATCCACATGAACCTTTGAAATGGGACAGAGCAGCAATGCAAATCAGCAGAGAAAAGGCAGCCTTTAAAAGAATAATGTTGGGCCAGGTAGTGGTGGCACACGCCTTTAATCCCAGCACTTGGGAGGCAGAGGCAGGCGGATTTCTGAGTTCGAGGCCAGCCTGGTCTACAGAGTGAGTTCCAGGACAGTCAGGGCTACACAGAGAAACCCTGTCTCATAAAACCAAAAAAAAAAAAAAAAAAAAAAAAAAAGAAGAGAGAGAGAGGAAAGAATAATGTTGGAACATATGAACATTACTATGGAAACAATTAAATCAAAGCCTAGTTCGTCCACCCCAGATTGATCAATGGTGTCAATATGAAAGGTAAAACCACAGAGCTTTAAGATAGCTCAGAAGAAAAAGACCTTAGGACTCTGAGGTTCATATGGAACTCCTACACAAGATGCAGATGCCCAGAAAGAGAAGGTCGAGCTACCTTAAAAGTCAGAGCTTTGGTTCCTCAAACGATGGTTGGGGTGAGACGATGTGCCAAGTGGAAAGTAAGATACTGATGAGAGAATTCACAGAATTTTAGCATTTAGAATACATAAAGGATTCTAAGTAAGAAGATGGCAGACGATTTTTCTAGTAAATAGGAAAAAAAAACCTGAGCACAATCAAAGCTCAAGTAGTCAATCAATGTGGAGAGATGATGACCTAGTTTGATAGTCTGAGCCTGTGATAAAACACTGACCAAAAGCAACTAGGGAAGGAAAGAGTTTATTTGGCTTAGAGATTACAGACCATGATGGACAGACTTCAGAGCAAGAGCTCTGGGCAGGAACCTGGAAGCAGGACCTGAAGCAGAGACCATGGAAGAATGCTGCTTTCTAGATTGCTCCCCATGACTTGCTCTGTTCGCTTTTTTATACAATCCAGGACCACCTTCCCACAGTAGACTGCCCCCCTTCAATCATTAATCAAGAAAATGCCCCACAGCCATGCCTATAGGCCGATCTGAGGGAGGCATCTCTATCAGGTTCCCTCCTCCCAGGTGGCTCTAGTTTGTGGCAAGTTGACAAAAAACTAACCCAATCGGATGGCTTACCTCCTAGGAGCAACCAGAGTTCAGGTCCCAGCTCCCATGTTGGGCACTCACAACTATTTGTAACTGCAGCACCAGGGGACCCGACATCCTCTTCTGGTCTCCTCAGGCACCTTCAGGCTGACTATAGGGTACCCAGCCCTAGCCCTGAAGCATTCAGGCTCCTGGATGCTCACTACACATCCCCAGCTGCTGCAGTTCACAGCTATCCATCATGTGCACTGGAACCCAAGAGTCAGGAGTGAACGTCACTCCTGACCCTCAAAAAGCCTGAGCCAGATCAGCAGGCTTCTGCTAAGCTTGGGGATATCGATTCATCCCCTACAAAGGTGGAGATTTCTGAAAACTTCTTTTTTGAAATTAGTAATTGATTGATTAATCAAGTAATTTTACATCCAGACTACAATTTCCCCTCCCTATTTTCCTCCCTACGCCCCGCCCCCCCCAAACCTCTTCCATTTCTCCTCAGAAAAGGACAGGCCTCCGATAGCTATCAACCAGCCATGGCATATCTAGTCATAGAAAGACTCCCCTTGTATTTAGGCTGGATGGGGCAAACCAGTAGGGGGAAAGGGACCCAAAGGCAGGTAACAGAGTCAAAGCCAGCTCCTGCTCCCACTGTTAGGAGTCCCACAAGAAGACCAAGCCCATGCAGGCTTCCTAGTTGGCAGTTCAATCTCTATGAGCCCCATGGGTCCTGGTTAGTCGCTTGTGGGTTTTCTTAAGGTGTCCTTGACCCCTCCGGTTCCTACAATCCTTCCTTCCTCTTTTCCACAGGATTCCCCATGCTCCATCTAATGTTTAGCTGTGAGTCTCGCATCTGTTTCTATCAGTTGCTAGGTGAAGCCTCTCTGATGACAATTGGGCTAGACACCAATCTATGAGTACAGCAGAACAGCATTAGGAAATATTTCACTGACTTTGGGGGTGGGAGGTTCTGGCAACTTCTTGAACTGAGTCCTGACAGATAAGCAGGTCTGAAAGAAGGGCTTTCTCTGAGAAGATGAAGACAATCTAGGATCTTCTATCTTGACAATCTCCTATTAAATTGACATCTTATAATTATATATACACATATGAGGTTTGGTTCTATATACACAATACGTTATGGTTAAATCATGGCACCTAGCATATCCCTCTCCTTAAATATCAGTTTTTAGGTGTGGTATTACAATTCCTCTCCATTGGCTGAAAAAAGACACTACTGTCTGCCATCCACACCCCCTCCCCCCTCCCATGTGTAGGACACTAGACACTGGCTAATGGATGGATGGCCCTTGTGTCCCCCAGAACAATAGATCAATAAGATATCCCACTCAGCATCCTGTTGATTTTTTTTTTTTAACCTTGATGGGGTGAGTAGGTTAGCACTAACAGGCAGCTGCCGGGTGACAGTAACCTTGAAATAGGACATCACTGAAGTCGTACAGTGTCTGTCCATTAGTGTTGCTTTATATGGAGTCTCATGTGACGGTTTCAGAACATGAAAAAAATCAGAGCATGGTTCATACACTGTGATGCAGGCTCCTGGGAACTGGAGGTGTGGCTCTAGGCTCCAGCTCTCTGAACTGGAGGCATAATGAAGCTCTTCATTGAAGCTCAGAGCGCTTGGAGGGCAAGCTTATACAAGAAAGGGAACCAACCGTTCCCCAGACTATGACAGTCCTACGAGCGCCATGCCATGAGGTGTCCGTAAGAAGAAAGACTAAGCTAAGCTTTTCTTGGGGCCTGGCCCAGTCCTGATGGACCAGCTTTAAGTCAATGAGAGGGAAACAGCAGAACACAAGTATCTAGAGAGGCCACCAGGATGGCTGAGGGAGGCACAGCCTGGGAGTTATGACAGGAATTTGGGTGGCCAACCTTGGGCCACATACAGGGTGAGTGAAGGGGCCATAAGAGGTCGAGCAGAGAGGCACTAGGAGGCTGATGTAGCAATGAGGAGAGGCATAAGGTGGGGCGGTGCTGGGCACACTAGCTGATGATGGATCCAAGGACAGGGCCTAGGTGAGACCATAGAGGGGACAAGACAGAGATATCTGAAGAGAGTGTTCCAGGAGGAGTCACAGCTCAGAATCAAAGAAATTAACTGTGGAGCAGAAAGCATGACCTGGGCTGAGTCAAAGGGAGACGACTTCTTGAAAGGCAACACTGGAGACAAAATTGCTCCTTACAAAGTGTGTGAGGGTACACTTTTGCTATTAAGGGCTGCTTGCTTCCTTTAAGAGTTCAGCCACTCCCCAGCAGGCTCCACCACTCAAACAAGTATGGGTACACTAGGTGGACAATAAACTAGCTGCTACAAACCCTGATCCTATTCTTGGGACCTCAGTCTGAAGCCAGGGGTTCAGCACAGGCACCTGTGTCCCAGTGACTTTGCTCCTGGAATAGCAAGGAGGAGGAGGAGGGATGGTGGCCGGGTTCTATACAGCTCTGGGCCGTCGGAACTTGGAGGACAAAGGCCTGGGAGAGTTGCTCATCACTTTAGCAGGACTTTGAGACATAATATAGAGTTTTCAGAGAGATACCCAATTTCCTTGAGTAAGCTGCATATACTAGAAAGCCAGATGAAGTGTGGAGGAGGAAGGGCAGGCACCATGTAGAGTCCAGGGCAATGGGCATTGTAGCTCAGCTAGTGGTGTATTGGAGGCATACATGTTACAGAGCTGGTCCAAACATAACCAAGTCCAATCATGTGACAAGTGGCACCCTGTGAGGAGCTGAGGGCTCCTGGCTCACATCTTTCCATATAAGCTTATTCTGAGGGGGGGGGGGTGTCTGGGGAGATGGGGTGGTAATGGAGTTGAGAAGTCTCAAAAGAACTACTTAATATCTTTTCTTGATCTGTAATCTTTCTGACAAGTACACTGATGTCCTGTGTCATTTTCTGGAACTTACCATGGGGTAAAAATTATTATTGTTCTTATTTTCTTAATTGGAATAGAATTGTATCAATATCCTCCCCTTTCCCCTTTCTAGTCTCTCCTGTGTCCCCTTAAACTGCTAGCCTATTCCTTTGATTATCATTGTTATGTACATATAGTTTCATGGCTGATTATTCTGCACTGAATAACCAAAAAGAGGCCCTGGGAGAGGCTAATTCTTCTAGCAATGATTACTTGCCTATAGTGTTATGTCTAGGGGAGAACCCTCCAATTTTCCCCTTTCACATTAGCATATCCTTTGATATTGCACTCATGCCAGCCTTGTTCATGTAACCACTAGAAACCTAGCCAGTTTTGCAGGGCTACTGAGGTCTTGGATCTTAGAAAATGATCTATTACTACCACTTTGCTAGACCAGCATAATTCCTTACTATAGTCTAATCTTATCCTTACGCCTACAGAGAAGTGTAGCTACCACCCCTCATCAAAGAAACTTCTCTCGACAGCAAATGGAGACCATCACGAAGAGCCACAACGGGACACAATGAAGAAACTGTGGGGGGCCCAGCCCCAGTGGATACATCTACATCACAGCTCCTGCATCTGTGGCTTAGGGAACATCATGGAAGGAGATAGAAAGTTTGAAAGAGCCAGAATACCAGAAGTCTGCTGTGAAACAGTCTCTCCATGGATAGAATATGAAAGGGCATTTGCAAAGGTTCCCTCTTACCCCATCAAGGAAAGGAAGAGCTAGCTATCTGCTGGGGATGGTGGGCACAGGGGAGGGGCAGCCGGGCTTTATGCTCACATGAATCTGTTTTTGCCCAGACTCAGCCATGTTTTGGTTCTGCCATCTTGATAGGAACTAAGACCCTTAAGCTGGCCCTTCTGTCTCTGCCTGAGAGGCAGATAGAAGTTTGCCTGGCAACATCATCTACACAGCTAATGAGCCACCATCTCCCTGAAGACTCATCCATCTGGATGAGCATTTGCTGGGGGCCTGAAGTAGTGAGTCATTAGCATTTAAGCCTCAGATTGTTCACCCTTTGAGACTAGAGAACATGGAGCTGAGGACTCCGCATATTTGCCCTTTTCCTTGGCTCTTGGTTTTGTCCAAGATAGATATGGCAAATAAAACAAGAATGCATGTTCCTTATCTTCATATCCCAGATAGGTAACAAGAGAATGACTGGTCCATCAACTATTAGGGTCAACCGAAACAAGATGGCCACTCCCAGTTACCAGCATATTAGAAATACCTGCAGCCCCAATCCCATCTGTTCTTAAGAGCAGTTCTTCTGCCTTGCTCCAGATCATCCTACAGAGCTTGGTGGTCCCTTCTTCCAGTCTTCTCAACAGTCAAGACTCTGTTAGGCTGCTTCATACTTGAGGCACAAGGCAGTGGACAGCAGGAAGGCAGTGAGACCCAGCATTGGAATTCTGAACTTTCCTTGTATGAGAAGCATTTGTTCTTGGATTCCATTTTCTGTAGGGCAAGAACAAGAACCCAGCTGTGCCCCTGGCCTGGGTATAAGTCAAGTTGCCCAAGTACATCATTCCAAATAGAGCCTGTACCTCTTTTTGCTATCAAAATGGGGCCAGTGGTGTAGGAGGATCAGATTGGGTGCTGGGAAGCCTGTGTTCCTGTGGTATGGGATGAAAAGTTGAGTGAAGTCCTGGAGAAGGCCTGCAGAACCTGGCAGGGCAGCAGCCCGGGCCTTCCTATCTGGACTCTTCAATGGGCCTTTTCCTGAGCCCTTCACTCAACTGGGCACAAGATACTTGATGATACCCACTGAGTCATGCTGGGGCCCCAAGATGCCTGCTGTAGAAATAAAACCAGGCTATGCGATCAGGGCCAATAGCGGAAGTACAACTGAGGTCATGGGCAGACAATATCTGTCATGTGAGAGTGGCAGGGGGGCTTGTCATAGTGACTGGGGCCTGAGTCCCTGCCAGTGGTGGATGCCTCAGAAAATTCCACTGGCCTATGGGGGCGGATGATGACAAGAAGCAGGTGTAACTCTCTAGTCTCACTCCTAGGGTGAGACTCCTGACACTGTCATACAGTGGACCTAGCAAGGCCAAAAGAGATCATGCAGATGAGACCTAGAGAACACAGAACCTCCAGGGCCTCTGTGCTACAGGCTCTAGACAACTCTTTTTTGGGGCCTCAGCCTAGCCAAGGTCTCTGTCAGGCATGCCTTAGCCAAAAGCCAGTGAAGCTGTGAGATAGTAATCAGACCACCGGTGGAAGAGGTTTCCCCGGGCTGGGCTGACGAAAGTGTCAGGGGTGGAATCACTATCTCCCAGGGGGTTAGATACCACCAAGGCCCACGGGGAAGGGAGGAAGTGGGTTTCTGTGATTTCACCAAAGCTGTTCCTGTAGATTAATACCTCAAAGGAGACTCCCAGGGAAACCCAGGTTCATCTTCTTGATGAGATGATATCATAGAGGTGACAGGTACCCAGCTACGTGCAGCAGGGATAGTTGGGTGGCCCTCTGACAATCACATTGGCTTTTAGGAATAAGGTTTTTCATTGTCCCTGGTTCCTTGGACAGCAGGAAGTGTTGGGCTGCATGGACAGCTTTCCCCTAGGAGCTGTCTGCACCACATCTGCCCTCTTTGAGCATGTCTTTGCTCCTTGTTTCCTTCCCACCTCTGCAGGTCTGATCTACAGGCCGGCTCCAGCTGCATTCAAGCTCCAGAGCCGACTGGGATATAAACCCCTCAGTATGGCCTTCCTTCAGGGAGGTGCTTTCTTCTCTCCACTTGCCCCTCTTGCTCAGACTTGTCTTTGCCACCTGCTAAACCACCTCCCAGTTCCCAGTAATACTGTTCTCAATGCCCACCTTTGTCCTTAGGTCCCCAAGCCTAATTATCTGTGTTATCAACAGGATAGCCTAGTGTTTGCAGTCATATCTCCATCAAGGGTTTTGTCCTCTAGATGTGGGCCTTAGCACATTGTCCTACTGCACTGAGAGAGTGAGCTGAACTCCATACCCACCTGCAAGGAATAAGGGTCAACAGGAAAGCTGCCTAGAGATATACTTAGCTCTAGCTACCACTGGCCACACATGGGAGTTTAACCATGTGCCAGAATGCCTATTAAGTTCAAGTCTGCTCCAGTGACTCTGGTGGCCACCTCCACCAGTCAGGGTGTACAGTTAGAGTCAGGTTTGTACAAGGGATGGTAGGACGAGGTTCCACCGCACAGAAAGCCCAAGCTGGCTCAGAGCCAGGCCACTTCCTCCCACCACCCGTTTCCACTTGGTCCATCTCTATGACAAAGGAAGAAGATGGCCTTTGAATAAGCAGTCTTTCTTCCTATGTTGATAATGTTGATAATCTTGAGTACTAGAAAGTGATGACTTATAGTCTGTGGTTTGCTATGGAGGTTCCACGTCAAATAAAGCTGCTTCTGATGCCTGCCTTCCCCCTCCCGCCCCATCCGGCCCTGCCCCATCCCTCTTGATGAATACATATAAGGTGGAGGCTTCTGTGGCTTCTTCAGAACCCCTTGGAGGACCAGAACGAGACAATGGTTTTTTCCAGCTCTCCCACCAGCATTCTCTCCATGCTGCTCCTGCTCCTGATGCTCTTCCACCGAGGACTCCAAGCTTCAATCAGGAGCTCAGATACCTACCATTTAACCAACATGTTGAATTGCAGTTCTATTGCCAAGGAGATTATGGGGAAGCTCCCAGTGAGTAGCAGCCTGAGGGTTGGCCTGGTGCAGGCTGGCTCCAACAGGTGCTTCAGGCCAATAAGCCTCATGATTCTTTCTCCCCATGTCCCCACAGGAATCTGAACTCACTGATAATGATGAAAGAGCCAATCTGAGGGTGAGATTTGGGGCATTCTTGGGTTCCATCTATCTCTTGCCTAGGTGACTTCAGCCATCACTCCACCCTGCCTTGCTTCTGTTTCTGCATCTTTCTCAGTGGGGTAACTAAGGAAATCATCCAATGACTCTCCAAGCCACAGCAAGCCACAGCAAACTGCAATAATTTAAGTCATATTTTAGGCTATACAATGAAGAGGCAGCTGTGGGTGAACCCTGCCACAGGTCTCTGGCTCTACTTTCAGCGGGGAAGCTGTGGACTGGCAAATGAGTTGCCTTCTGTAACTTTGTCTTTCGCTTTTCTTCCTCCTCCAAAACTGAGTTTGTGTTTTTCATATCCACCAGCCCCAGACATTACCATTTGCAGTTATTTTCCTAGTTCTAGTTAGATACAATGGTCCTGTCTTGTCTTAATTTGTTTGGACCTAACATGAAGTTCTTCACAAATGTGCTGAGTATCTACATTTCCCCTCCTTAGGGACATGTTGGAGTCTGTGGGATTTTCTTCTAGGTATTTAGAAATTCTTAATTAAATTAAAGCATTAACCTTGTTTTTTTGCATCTTGGGCATAAGTATTTCCCTTGGCCAACATTCTGCCTTTTCTAGAGCTTATCTGGAGAGATGTGTTTTCCTCAAGTACAGACATATCTGCCTAGATAATTCACACAGCCCATAGGCTGCCAGGGGTTAAGACCTGGTGCTTGGGAGAAACAGGCCCTTGTCTGGGATGTGCACTAGCTTTCAGCCCCAGGGTATGGAAGAGACCAAGAATAAGGCTGGTCAAAGAAACCTTTAACAGCAGGCGTTATACCCAACTCTCACCTCCCCAGTCTCACCTCCCCAGCTCTCACCTCCCCAGTCTCACCTCCCCAGTCTCACCTCCCCAGTCTCACCTCCCCAGCTCTCACCTCCCCAGCTCTCACCTCCCCAGTCTCACCTCCCCAGTCTCACCTCCCCAGCTCTCACCTCCCCAGCTCTCACCTCCCCACTTCTCATCTCCCAGCTCTCACCTCCCTGGGTCTTACATAAAGATTCTTTACTTTCTTAGAATGAGACTTTGCAGAGAGTAAACCTGTATGAATTCCTGAACAGCCAAGTGGAATTTGATCCTGAGGACAGGACCGGCATCAAGTCTAATCTTCAGGTGTGTGAAGCTGCTGAGGGTTTAGGGGATCCCTACCTCTACTTTTCCCAGCATTTTTGGAGAGGAAAATATGGCCTTCTCCTTTTTAGAGGGATCTGACTATGTCTTTGTGTCTCTCCACAGAAACTTAAGTGTTGCCTGCCTGCATCTGTGAATGACTCTGAGGTAAGCAGTCCTTCCCTCCATATGTTTTGCAGGTTGTGCTCTTGCCCATGACCAGACTTATAGCTTGCTATGGTCCCCAGTAGCCTGTTCACATCTAACGCCTTCTTTTTCGGTTCTTCACAGCTGCCAAGCGTCTGCAATGAAGATCTGAATGACTTTCAGAAGAAACTGAGATTCTATGTGAGCCAACTTAACAATCTGCCGCCAATGCTAATCTCTAGACCACCTCAGCCCACATCTGGCTCCGTCACTTCTCACCCTGAGGACGTGGAATGCTAAAACAGCAGGCAGAGCAACTGGAGTCTGAATATTCTTCATGACCTGTGCCTGGGAGGATTTCACATTTCCTTACGCCATCAGATCTCTTATCAATTTATCTACTTTCTGAAATTTGCAACTCTCCTTTGACTTTACCTAATTATGTCCCTATTTTATTCCACTAAAGCTGCGTATGTATGTATGTATGTATGTAAGTTATGTATGTATGTATGTATTACCTTCTGCAATGTGAAGTATATCTGTTTTAGCTGAGGAGTAGTTTCTCCTTGTATTGAAAAAAAAAAAATTCCGAGGGAGACTGGGGGCATGTTCATTTGTCCCTCGCGTTTTAAACAGGCTTTTAAACCCTGTGGAAATAAATAATTTTGAACAAATGAGTTTTGTTTTGCCCAGTGTTTTAGTTTGGCACCATCTCTGTAACAGTCCTAGAAGATACTTGTCCAGACATCACAAGCCGCTACACAGCATGCAACATGTATCAGATCTTGGTCTGGACATCTAACCTGAACTATTTATTCTTCACTCCAAACCAGAATGTGTGATCTCTGTTTCATGGGACTACGGAAGTCTAGTGTGGCAAAGTAAGGCCAAGTAAACGCAGCTTCTAAGTAGTGTCCCCCTCTAGGACTTCCTTCAGGCTTGGCGCCTGGGAACATGCTGCAGAGTACTGAAATCCATTAGAATGCCTCTCCTAGTGGTCATGCTTAGAACTGCAGCAGAGCCCCTAACACCTCAATAGAAGCCCGCTCAGTACCGTTCTCTGAGTTCCCATCTGGCAGTACTCTCTGTGGATGCAGGTTACTCAGACCCAGATATCCTACTTCTTCCAGAAGTTTCCATGCTTGCCTAGGCTTCTGGCTTCTTTGGTTGATTCAGTTTTCCTACCTTGTGCCTGACTCCAGACTGACCCTGGGATTCATTACCTATTGAGCCCGATAGAGCTTTAAAAGTGCATCTTTGAGCCTTAACCCTAAATCTTTGGAGGAGGTACCTAGAGGCTTGCCTGTATCCTAAGGCTGTTAGATGGGACACGACTTCACCTTTTGCTTGTGTTTCCTCACATTTATCAACTCCGTGGGAGCTCCAGCAAACAAAAGCGCTGTGGCTTCCCAGACCTTCCCTACCTTTCTTTCTACCTAAACCTTCAGCCGCCTTCAGCTCAGTCCTGCTGTAGGATCCCTACTGTCTACCTCTGGATTGACCAAGATGACCCATGACAGGGCTCTCCTCTGAAAGGGAAGGATAGGGAGGGGCCCACAAGAAGGACAACCATATGGTGTCTTAGTTGCAGAAAACAGCTTGAATGGTGGAATCTGGGACAGCACCAAGGTAGGATTCAGTCTACTGGCTGAGTCTTTGGTACTGTGTGCCTCCCTGCCGGGCTCCCTGAACCCTGTCTGGTGAGTCCTCTAGCCTAGGAGTCAGAGGGAACAACAGGCCAAATGAGCCTTCTTTTACTGTCGCCATGCTAGAGAGTAGTACCCTTCCTGTTTCCTCAAGAGTCCCATAAAGGCAGCTCTGGGTACTGACATCAGACCCTGGGGCTCATTCCCCTTTACTTTTCTTTTCTATCTTTATCTCTTTAGGTTCCAAGTGAGGAACAGTCCAGTTGTTCAAAAATGGAGGAGGAAGTGGGTAATTTATCTGCCACTAGCTCAGAAATGCACCCTTCTATATGCTTCTTCCAAATAGACTTTTAAATTCCCAAAGCAGTAAATCTCTCTTCTCTTTGCCCCAACTCCCCTTCTTCCCCAGCCTGACGCACCTGAATGCTTGGGATGCTCAGAGGGTAGAGAAGTGAAATGCAGTTCTTGAAATGACCACTAGAGGAAGATAGGCCCCTAGTCCTAGGGTGCACCTAGGTGCTGAGGGGGAAGATGGGTCTAATATGTTCAGTTAACTTGGATTCTAGACTAGATTCCCCAATTCTCCTGGGTATCCAACTCCACCCACTTGCCTTCACTCATGAATTTTTGTGCCTGGTCCTATTTCCATCCTATCTGAGACAGCATCTGTGCTTTACTTCATGTCCCTATGCTGAGTCATAGCTTGTCCTCAGCCCTGCCTCCCTCTGTGGTCCTGGCACTTGCTGCCCTGTCCAGCCATGCTTCCCCAATAATGAGTTCACATAGGGCCCAGAATCAGTGGTGAGCTGAAAGCACCATACTGGCTCTTGCAACCAATTGTTCAATGTTTTAAAAGAAATTCCAGAACTTCTGGGCAAGGTGGTAGATTAGAAGCTGGATGTGTATGCATAGATGAAAACTAGATTAAAAACACAATAGCTCTATTCATATATAAAAGGAAATATTTTTAAAGAAAACAGAAATACACCGAGATGGGAGTTTCTTCACAAAGGAGCCAAGCCACTGGTATCAGGCACAGTTCTGCTTCTGCTGGCCAACTGCAAATTAAGTATAGGTGGACACCTCAGGAGCTGGAAAGAGGGGCCTCAGGCTCTGGAAACACAACCGGAGGCTGGATAAGGCATGCACAGATTTTGGCTGGTGCAACCCAGAGACCAGAAGCTGAAGGCTGGACTGTGGGAGTATCCTGTGAGACCTGGTATGGTACCCTGATGGCACATAAAGGTAAGCTCATACGTGTGGGCCTTATATACCCCCAGAGTCTGCCACCCAAAATCCAATCTTTAAAAAGCAGAGGCAAAGTTGTAGCCTGCAGCAGCAGGCCCCAGAGCAGCTAATTCTGGCAGAGTGGACTTTAGTGGTGGAGGTACTTCTCCTTTGGAAGGACACTCTGACTTAACTTGTTTGAATTACTGAGACTAGCAGCCCCCTCCCCAAGTGTGGAGACTGGTAAGCCCACAGTACTATTTCTGCGGTAGTTCTCTACTCCTCGGAACTCACACCTGTGTCTTTTCTTTTCATTCTTATTACCTCCTCCTTTCTCCATTTCCTCCACGCTTCTACATATTGATACCCTTACACCAGTTACATATTGATACCCTTAGCTCTAACAGAAATGATAAACCACGCTTTCCCCAGACACAAAAATGTTGTGTCTAAACCTTATTGGAGACACCCCCAAAATGCACAAATACCTTCTGCAAAGCCGACATCAGGATAACCGTTAAATCTCGAGTGTTACCACAGTTGCCCCCCCACCTTAATAACAGCAGATGTAGATGACTCACATAGAATAAAACAAGCAAGCAAGAAGAGTAGGGGAAAGCAGGGGACCATAAAAAGGGAAGGACAATCTACTCTGACAGATGCATAAGACACAACAGAAAGATCACAAAAGCTATGAGACCGCAACCCACTACAGCACAATCGCTGGCTCACAACTCAACCTAAAGAAAATGAAAGAGCTGAAATATTAGATCACAGAGCACAGCTTTATAAAGAAAGGACAAATAACCACATAATCTTCCCTCCATCCCTACCACCCAAAGCAGCAAAGAAATCAATTAGGGACTGAAATAAAAAGCAGTCAAGTAAAAGTGATCATTGACTCAGGGGAGAAATTCAAAATCACGGAGAAAAAATAGATCTATCAAGGGAACTGAGATGCTAAAAAGAACCAAACAGAAATTTTTAGAATTGAAAGAACAAATAAATCAAATTTAAAATGACAGAGGATGGACTGGCAAGATAGCTCAGTGGGCAGAGACACTTGTGTGCAGTTCCAATAACCCAAGTTTGATCCCTGCACCCCACCCACAAGGTGACAGGAGAGAACCAACTCCCAGGAATTATTCTCTGACTGCCATACTTGCACTGTGGCACTCATGCACCTGCGTTCACACACACACACACACACACACACACACAACCAACAAAATGTTTGCAAACTGAATTCAAGAACACCTTAAGAAGATCATACATCATGACCATATTGGCTTCACATCATGGATGCAAGTTTGGTTAGCATTCACAGATCAATCAATACAGTACATTTCACAAATAGACTTAAAGGCAGAAATCATACTACCATTTCAATAGGTACAGAAAAAAGCATTTGGCAAAGTTCATCATGCCTTCATGATAAAAGTCCCAAAGTAATTTAGCATACCACACCATAATAAATACTACATGTGGCAAACCTATAGTCAACAATATACTAAACAGGCAAAAACTGAGAGCATTCTTCAAAACCTAGAACAGGATAAGGGTTTCCAGTTTTTCCACTTTTATTTAGTATTGGGCTTTGAGTCCTTGCCCAAGCAATAGACAAGGAAAAGAAACAAAAACAGATATAAGTAGAGAATAAAGTCAGACTATCCTTATCTGAAGATGGCATGAATATGCTTAAAAGACCTTAGAGTTTCCACCAGAAAATCCTTAAGTTTGACAAATGTTCTCAGCAAATGTGTGTTTTCAGAACACAAATTTTCATACAAAAGTTTGTAGCTCTTCTATATATTAATAACAACTTGTATGAGAAAGTAACTAGAAATACACACCATTCACAGTAGCTTAAAATTTAAAATATCTAGAAAGGATATTAAACCTAGCCAAAGAGATGATATGATTCTACAATAAAAACTTTAAGACATTGAAAATAGAAATTGTTGGCAGAAAGAATATTGTGAAAATGTTTACATTGCCAAAAAAAAAAGTCTACAGATTCAAGGTAATTTTCATCAAAATTCCAGTAACATTTTTCACAAAAACAGAAGAAAATATCCTAAAGTTCTTATATCCCAAGTAGCTTAGAAAGTCCCAGGCAGAAAGAATAGTGCTAGACGCATCATAATATCTGACCTCAAAATATACTGCAAAGTCATAGTGACAAATACAGCATTAAACAGATATGCCTGCCAATGGGGCAGAATAGAGGGCCCGACAATAAACCCATACAGTTACCC
This sequence comes from Rhynchomys soricoides, assembly GCA_019843965.1. Taxonomy (NCBI): domain Eukaryota; kingdom Metazoa; phylum Chordata; class Mammalia; order Rodentia; family Muridae; genus Rhynchomys; species Rhynchomys soricoides. The sequence goes on from JADRCH010000121.1 coordinate 3,701,870, forward strand.
TCATCTAATTTTTGTCAAAGGCATTAAAAGATACCCGGGGGTGGGGTGGGGGTGGGGAGAAACAGACTTCAAAATGGTGTTCAGAAAACTGGCTATCCACATACAGAATAATGGAAGTAGACCTTTATCTCCCATGCTGCACAAAAATTGATTAAAAACTAATCTAAGACTTGAATATGAAGTGATGAAACTGCTAGAGGGAAACAGGCACGAGCAAGAACATTTAAAGGGACTCCAGTAGCACAGGTGATAAGAACTGACAGACAGCATTAAGGGGACACAAGGGTTCTACACAGTCAAATAACTCTCAACAACATGAAGAGACAGACTACAGAGTAATAGAAAACTTTAACTGGCTGTATGTCTGAGAGAGGGTTAATATCTACCACATACAAAGAACTGAAAAAATTTGAACACAAAACCTCCACATCTTCCAAGCACAAATAGAAAGCCGAGGTGAATAGACAGTTCTCAGAGAAGAAACAGATGGCCAATAAATATTTGGAGAAATTATATATATTATAAATATATAATTTTAGCCATCAGGGCAATCTGAATTAAGGCTACTTTGAGATTCCATTGCACTCAGTTAGAATGGGACACACATGCACACACATACACACACTCACACACACACACACACACACACAAATGGTGGTCAGTGTGTGGAGAAAGAGAAACACTTACTTATTGCTTACTTATTTGGGGTATCAACTGGTACAACCGTTATGGAAATCAATACGGAAGCCTATCAAAACCAAAATGTAGAACCACCACATGTCTCCCTTTGCATCTAAAAGACTCTAATTCCTATCACAGAGACACTTGAACGTTCGTGTTTATTGCCTTCACAGTAGCCAGGAAATGGAGCCAGCCTAGATGTTCATCAACAGATGTCTAGATAAAGGAGATGATGTTTACAGAGTGGAGTTTTATACAGTATCAAAGAAAAATGAAATCATGGGATTTCCAGGGGGTGGGGAGGATAGAATTGGAAATTACTATATTTAAGAGAAGTAGCCCAGACTTTGAAAGACAAATATTACATGCTTTCTCTTTAATGAAGGTCCAATATTAAAACTTTTATGCATGTGTCTCTATGTGGGTGTGGTCATGGGTTCTGGAACTAGAAGGAGGACCATGAGAGGGGAACCAGAGGTCCTAAGAGAGGTGGGACAGAAGGACCTGGGATGAGAGTGATATCTGCCACTCTCCCCAGCTTTGGGTTGGACACTGGGGTGGCTCAGGTCTCTGTTGCTGCAGAAACATACAATAAGCAGAGGTTAGTGGCTGGGTCAGACACAGACCAGGCACAGGAGTAAGGAGAGAGGTCAGAAACACAAGACACATTGCAGGCATGAAGTGGAAGAGGGAGGTGACATTCCTGAAGTGGGAATGAGCCTTCTTAGACACCCTGTGGAATGTCGTGGAATTGTCCAGTCTGCAGCCTACAGCCGGCTTTAGTCAGAAATGACCACTGACCTGTCTTACTTAGGTTTACCTGCGACCTCAAACCTCAGACTCTGTCTGGGGACAGCACAGCCTTGCCCAAACATAGCCCTAGGTTGGAATCCAGAATCAAGCTGTGGTTGGTTCTTGATAGGATTTGGAGGAATATTTATGTGCTTTGGACTTAGACTGCTGTGTAACCCTAAATACTTGTGTGATGGTATTTGCTAGTGGAGCATTGAAAAGGAGATTAAGTGAAAATAAAGGACTCTGGGCTAAAGAGATTGCTCAGCAGCTAAGAGCACGACTGCTCGTATGGAAGGCCCAAGTTCAATTCCTAACACCTTTAGGTGGCTCACAATGGCCTGTAGCTCCATGTCCAAGGGATCTAGCTCCCTCTTCTGGCTCTAAGACATACAGAAGTCTCCCCACCCCACCCCTTCATACATATAGTTTAAAACTTCTTTAAAAAAAAAAACTCCTGGAAGTCCCCTTTCCATGTGAGGACACAGTATGACAGCTGTCTGTGAACTGGGGGTGAGTGTGGGGGGTGGGCTAACAAGCAACTGAGCCTATTGGTTCCTTCTCTTCAGGCTTCTCAGCCTCTTGAACTATAGACAATCCCTGCTGTGTATAATTTCTTGTTATAACGGCCCAGGGTCATTTGTCATGCCCAGCCACTGACAAGAAAAGCGCAGACCCCCTGATACAGCAGCACCTCAGAGCTAGCATGCATCTTCCCAGCAGCTGTCATGGCCCTCAGACTGTCCTTTGTGATGGGTCAGTAAATCCAAAGGGCAGCAGAGGGCAGCAACACTCCATGGCAGATCCTAGAGGACTGGCTGATGAGGCCACCTTCCTACATTGGAAGTGTCACTGCTAGAGAGTAGGTCACACCAGCCACTAGCAATTTTTCTTGTTTTTTATCTTCATTTTACAAGTACAGCTTTTCATCGAGAGGGCAAGATAGGACAAACATCTTTTCTTTACCTAAGAAGATGTGGGATCACAGAAAAATGAATCAAGAAGAACCTTCCAGCAAGGCAAATATCTAAGGAAGGGAACCTGGCTAAACTCACTCCACAATTCAAGTCCCCCAGACAAAGAAAGGTTCTTTCTTCCCCGGTTTGGATTACCATTTGAATCAGTTGCTGAAGACCTCCATGACTCTCCCCCTTCCCGTGAAAAGGCAGGGTTATTTAGGTTAGTACCTACTGGAGCCTCCTGGTTCTGTCCAGTTAGCCGACAAAATGCAGGGAGGGGGGTCAGTCAGTACAGAATGAAGGGGATGGATGGATGTTTTTCTCAGGTGCTTTCTACTAGGAGAGATGCTCAGGAGCTCACCCAAGAGGCGGGACTCCAGCAGGCAGTGGATGGGCACTATACAGGGACAGTCAGGCAAACAACTCTGAGTGGTCAAGGCATAGATGTCTACACTGTAGGGTAAATTAGGCACAGAAGAGTCTGAGTAGTCAAACCATTCGGCTGAGTACCCAGTGACCAAGGTGGAAGCAGGACCTCTTCTGGCCTCAGCTGGTCCCTTCACCTCATTCATACGCCCTTACTCTCAGAACAGCCGGACCAGCACGACAACCATGGAGATAACAAAGCTGGATGACCAGACCTGGGGTGTGGTGGGTGTAGAGATGTGGATGGTTAGGATGGGACCTTGAAGATACTGAACTTTACACCAGTAGGAAAGGGCAAGGGCAGAGGGAGGGAGCTATGGGCAGAATCAGAAATCAGTCCTGAAGAATGGAGGGGGGCAGGGGTTCCAGGGCCTGAAATGGTAAGGGGACATGGAAGAGAGGAAGGCCCAGGTTGGCAGAGGGAGTTCTCATGGGGTGAATGGGGCTACTTCCTCCTTCAAAAACTTGAAGTTGGGCTCATGACCATGGAGGTGTATTGGGCAAAGACGCTGTCTTCCTGGAGTGAAAAGGGACACCAAATCCCTACAAGGACAGATGTTGTCGAGGATTGCCCCTGTTATGACGGTGGAGAGAGACTGAGGCACAGAGAAGTACAGATAGTGGGACTCACGAGCTTCTGAAGTACTAAGCCATGGTGTGTCTGCTGGTACCACTGAGGCACAAGAGCCCTCCATCCCCCACCCCCACCCCGGACATGGGCTCTGACTGGTACCCTGTGCTACCACATGCCTCAGGTTGTAGCCCAAGTCACTCCGCTCCTCTGCACTCACAGAAGCACTGCCAGACACACTTTCACTTACCTGTCTGTCCCCCTTTCCTACTTCCCTGCCTCCCCCTACACCAGAGCTTAGATCCCTCTGTGATTTCCTCTGTGTCCCCAAATCCCCCTACATGCCTCTAAGAGAGTGTTTATGAACTCACTGCAATCCCTACAGTCACCATCACTCAGGGCTTCCTCTGTTTCTCACACAGCCTCTGGAGACCCCAGACTCACCTTCCACTTCCAGCCTGTGTGGTACAGACACTTTTCCTTCCCCTGAGCACTCTCTGAACCCCAAGGTGTATAGACTTGGAACTCCAAGTCTGACTGCTGGGACTTCCTTCTGTAGATGCTCTAGCTGGGCTCTCTTAGGTGTGCCCAGACATGTCCTGGGGGCCCGATCCAGGCAGCACAGACAACAGATGTGGAGACAGAGTACCTTTACAAGCAGGGAGTTGGGGACACATTAGAAAGGACGCTGGACACTAAGGGTTCACATCTGTCACCAGGACATAGGTGTTCCTTCTTTCCCCCTTCTCTGAGCATGTGCTGTGACATATTTGTGTCCTGGCCCTATACACTGGGGTGAGTGTGGTAATGAAAATATTGCACAGCCAGGCCAATGGCCAATTATAGTAAATAGACAGCCACTGCTAGCCCTTGGCATGACCATGGTGGTGAATCCACCTGGGCCAAGCAATATTGTCAAATATAATATCTCTGCTCTCCTCAGGAAGACAGAGTCAGGCTGCTTATTCTTTGAAAGCATGACCCTGGCTCCCTGGCCCACGTAGAACTGTCTCCTCCTAACTAGGATAGAGAGCAGGAATAGAGAAGACAGTCTTGTGTCCTAATTGACTCTTTACAGGAAAATGGGTATAACTCAGCTACTTTGTAATCCACCCAGATCCCCACACAGCAGTGGACCCTGGTTTCCCAGTTGCCTTTGCCTCTTCAGGGTGTGCATGCAAACGTCATGAGGCACTAGAGCAGGTCTGCACGGGGATTAAATTTCTCCATCAGAGACAATTTAATCTACTTCACTTTCATGTAGAATGCTGATCTGCACAGACCCTGAGGAAGATTCTCTTTCTTTGATAGTTTGGGAAACTGAGGCTGGAATGGAGGCCTCCCAACTAGTTCAAACAAAAAATCTTCATATACTTAGCTCTTGGCTAATATTTAAGAAGCACCTCTAGGTGCTAGTCTCCAGGCATCTCTGAAGTGACCTGCAGAGGTCTCCATCCCCTCATGAAGGTGAAGGTTGGGCACAGAAGGAAAGTGGTTTTGAAGCACAGTGGTCAGGCCTGAAGACAGGTCTGCGTCTGCAGCTCTGCATCCAGGACCATGGAGGGTGATGCTTCCTGGGGGGAATATGAGGGACTTGGTACCACCCTTGCTGGGATGTGGGAGTCTGGGGGTATGGAGATGGGTGTGTGTTTAGGAAGTAGTGGGGAGCTGGTCGTCCTAGGAGTAGGAGGTCTCCAAGGACTTCTCCCTGCCACCTGCAGGCAGGCACTCTGAGGACCCTCTCAGTTTATGGTCACCTTTTATGACTTCCTTTTGCCCTTCAACTGGAGTGGTAGAGGTGGGCCTTACCTATGTGAGGGATCATAGGGACTCTGGGAGGTGTTGCAAGGACATTGGCAGCTGGTGTGTGTGTGTGTGTGTGTGTGTGTGTGTGCATGTGTATGTGTGTGCACGCAGGGGGGGGAGGTGTCCAGAGACAAAGATCCTGTGAACAATGTTTAAGGCCAGAGCCTTCTGGGATCTGAAGTCCGGAGGGGCAATTGACATACCTGATTAGACAGGGGCTCAAGGGGAGAGTGAAGGAGCCTGGAAGACCCAAACAGCCCTGGGAATGGCTCCTTCCAAGACCCTGTCCTGATGAAAATATAAAGCAGCAACCACCACTTTGACTGTGACCCCTCAGTTCCTGAAACTGGCAGGTATCAGAGCCAACCAAGGGTCTGCGACTCCCCCTACACCTAGGGTAGGAAGAAGGGCCCTCAGCATTCCAGGAAGTTAGGATGGCTTCTCCCCTCATTTCTCCTTTGATTTTGTCCCATGCACTCCCAATGATTCTTTCAAGGTGTGCAATTAAAGCCAGTGTCTCCTCTGGGTGCCTGATGACCTCTCAGTTGGATATAAGGCTTGGGGCAGAGATTTAGGGGATACATTCGTAACCATGGAGGGAGAATCTTGGGTGGAGAATCCCAGACAGTGGAAGATACTGTGAGAGGCAGGCCTGGTACTGCTTTCTTGGGCTGTGTGCCCATAGGACTTACCTATCTGTATGGGCTTGGCATAGTTTCTAGGTCCTGGGGAGACAGCAAAGAAGCCCTAAGAACAAGAAATAAAGCTAATGAGGAGGCCTTATTACACTTGGCCTATTCTCACAAGCTGGCATCCCAGCACAATTCACTCCACACAGTTCGTATGGTACTGGAACACCCCAGGGACCTCCCAGGGCCTTAAATGCTGGATCCATATTGCAATAATTGACCAAGCATTCTAGGACATTATTGGCTTTTTCTTTCCTTCATCCAGTCTAGTCTTGCTGACACCCCAAACTTTACTGCTAGCCTGTATTTTTCCCACTGAAGCAAATAATCCCTAACCTAGCAGGCTGCCCTGGGACAGACAGACACTGTCCTTCTCTGTCTGCACCATACCCACTGCCCTCAAGGCCTTCCCATACCTTGTTTTATTCTCATTTCATGATTTTCTTTATGCTTGTTTGTTTTTTACGCATATCTTCATTGGCATTCTCAACTATGTGCCGATAAATCTAGATCTGGTTGTCTCTGTCCTCTACCCCATGGGGCCACAGATATGAATTCTCTGAGAGCTAGGACCATATTATATATCCTTCTGGAGGCTTGGCTGAATGGATGCTACCTTCAGGCCCTCACAGATTCATTAGAACTCACCAGTGCCAGGGACCTAAGGATGCCCAGGCAGCGAAGACAGAGCTAGAAGGAAATTTGGCCTTTTAAAATAAATTGGGGGTGGGGGGTCAAAGACAGAGAATGTGGGTGAGGTCATCCTGGAGTAGAGACAAAGAAGGCCAGAGTTGTAACTCCATGTGTCTAGTGTAGCAGGGAGCAGGAAGGACCACCTTCTCAGGGACATACAAGCCATCCAGGGTATTGAGCTATGCTGTGGCCCTCAAAGTGGGGCAAGACTCTACAGGCTTTGTCTCTGGGTGGAGGCCATCTCTCTACTTCACTACATATGTCCAGAAAGATGCTCCCAGAGGCTGGGACAGGACAAGGCACAACAGTCCTTGAACATTCCAGAAATTCTGGGTCTTCTGCCAGGTTAGGACTTCCCCAGGATAGGGAAGGTATCAGAATGCTGCCTCCCCCTGGGAAAGTCTTTCTATAAACTTTCTTAAGAGATACAGCATCCATCAAGTGGATGATGCAATGTGGCCTTCGGAGGGGTACTTTCCTGGGATATTCCAGAATTCATGGTGGCTGAGTAGGGAGACAAGAACCCAAACCTGGGGTACAGTGATGTCTAGATAGAGGGCAGAATCTGCTAGGAAAATTCTCCTATAGCTCCAAGATGTCCTTGGGACAGGCCACTCCTGCCTTCCCACCAATAGAGCTGCACTGGTGGACAAGTGTGTTAGGTCCACCATTTTCTAGACTAGGCAAGTGGCCAGAATTTCCTGTGTGGCCCATCCCCCAGGGCAGTAGAAAACATCCATGTATGGGACTAGGCATGAGTTCAGGTCCTGGCTTTGCCACCATCCTTCCTGTACGAACTGAGCTGCACACGGTCTCTTAGATCTCAGACTCCATTGAGGACAAAAACCTCCCTAAAGAATGTTGGTCATCAGGATGGGTCAGACCACCTTAGATGCTCATGTGCCTGTTCCGAGGGATGTGAGGGACTTTGGGGCCCATTTCCTTCCCTCTGGTGATGACTTCCTCTTGTGATAAAGATCCTGGGGCAGCCACAAGCTTCTGATTCCCCCAGGGCCCATGTCAAGGGACACTCCCAGGAAACTCCTTCCAGAGGGTTCTCTCCTGGCCTTGTGGGCTGAGAGGCCAAAGAGGGGTCACCTCTGCCCTGCCACAGCCCCACTGAGGCCCTTGAGTCAGCAAGACTGTCTGATGCTATTGCCGCTTCTTTCCATTTCGTGCAATCTAGGAATGCCTGCTTGTGTCACCACCTCTACCCTGATGTCATCTTTCTAGGAGAAAGATGCATATCTGCCCACAATCTGCATCCCCAAGCCCTTAGAATCCCGCCCCATAGTTGACAACTTTGGCACCTGTAGACCATATCCTTGACATGAGTCTTGACTCTGTGGCTTCTGCTTCCCTCTTAGCCACCACCCTGCTATACGCTTGGGCTAAGACGAATGTCTTTAGTTCTTCAACGTGGCCATTCTGGCCCCCAGTCTCTCTTCCTAAATGATTCTTGTGGCCTTGTCCTGAGTTCCACCTGATATCTGACCCTCGAAAGTCCTTGCTTTTGTCTGATTTCATCAGTCCACTGAATCAGCTTTTTGGGCCCTAAAGCATGTTGCTTGACATAGGGGCCTCCTCTCATATCAAGAGGGCACTGCCAGAAGCCCAAGGGTTCTCACAAAGAAGGCAAAATAAATGCAGTTCATGTTAGATGCATCCTTAGGTAAAACCTCCTCCACCCTGATATGTTCCTTTGAGTACACATATATCCAACACCGCCAGCATATACACATGACTAAAAAGATACACATATGTATCCCCATGGCCTCAAACTTCCTGTATAGGAAGGCTTGGGCCGGATCCCATGTGCAAACACAAACTCGTGCCGTCTTCTCCAAAAGCCATTGTGAAAATCAAACACTTAAAGCCCTTTGAGAGCATGCTGCTTTTCCAGAGCAGTTCCTAATTCCACAGAGAGCTTCTGGAGTGGGAGGTGGGCTGGAGCAGGGGGCTGTGCAGCAAACTAAGCCTGGGAGAACTGGCTAGAGAAGCGGGGGTGCCTGTGCCTGGTTACTATGTTACAGCCAGTCTCAGAGACCCCAGGTACCCCCTAGTGGTACAAATAGCAGTAATATGTCCTTTTTGAATGGCAGGCTGTTCTGAAGAGGGTAAAGAGGCTCACATAACTCAAAGGAAGAGTCATTTGGCCAGGGGGTGTGGGCAGAATCAGCAGTCAAACTGGGGTGGTCTTACCTGCCCCAGCCAAAAGCTCTAGCCATGCTGTGAATTTTTAGGATTGAACGTGCCTTGTAAATAGGATTTGTAACTGAGGTTGTAGCAGTCAATTGGGATGGTACCCTAAGAGAACATGGTGTAGTCTGCCTGGCTTCCATACCCATTGCTGCCATTCCCACTTTTCCCAAGGTGGTAGGGGTGAGGGTGGGGCTTGGCTGGGCTGAATTTGCCCATGACTCTGTTTCCTCAGTGGGAGTCTGTGGAGACCATTATAGAATTGTGCCACTGGGCTGGACCTTGTCTAACTAGATAATGAGGTGGACCTGTGAGAAGTGCATATCTCAAGAAGAAGGCTGGCAAGAGAACAAGTCAGGGCTGGGGCTGGAACGAGCTACCAGAGTAGGTACAGCTTGCCCAAAGGCCTCCAGGAACAGCAGGTGCTAGAGAAGCAAGAGCCCCACTCAGTATCTCCCAAATCCCGCCCCAGCCACTCCAGGCCAGGAAGTCCAAATATGCCTGGAGACTCCTCAAAAAAGAGAGGCCAGAGGCTGGGTCAGACTGCCCAGGCAGGGTGGGAGAGGCCCTTAAAGCAGCCCACAGGTGGGCTGCCAGTTCTTGGAAGGGCTTATTAATGAAAACCCCCAAGCCTGACAACCTGGGGGAAGGCTCATTGGCCCCATGTATAGCTGATAAGGGCCAGGAGATTCCACAACTCAGGTAGTTCCCCCGCCCCCCTGGAGTTCTGTGGTCACCATTAATCATTTCCTCTAACTGTGTATATAAGAGCTCTTTTGCAGTGAGCCCAGTACTCAGAGAGAAAGGCTAAGGTCCTGAGGAGGATGTGGCTGCAGAATTTACTTTTCCTGGGCATTGTGGTCTACAGCTTCTCAGCACCCACCCGTTCACCCATCCCTGTCACCCGGCCTTGGAAGCATGTAGAAGCCATCAAAGAAGCCCTGAGCCTCCTGAATGACATGCCTGTCATGGTGGTAAGTGAGGGACAGAGTTGTGCTGTTCTCAGGCCACCCATTGGCCCTTGTCTTGCCCTGCCTGTCAGCTTGGTAACATGGCACTTCCTTTTTACAGAATGAAGAGGTACACATTGTCTCTGATGAGTTCTCCGTGGAGGTAAGCTGCTTCTCTTTGGTGTAAATTCCCGGGTGGCCCTGCAGGGTTTCTTTAAATTGCCTTTTGCAAGACTTTCTACACTCTTCCCTGTCAGTGGCAGCTAGGGAGAGGGGGCAGAGTCTGGGTAGTCAAGCTCTCCATATCCATTCCTCTGTAGCAGTCACGTGCACTCTTTTATCATCCATAGCTATGCCTCTGTGGCAGTCATGTGCACTCTTTTATCAAATGAGCAATAAGTTTGGGCAGAGCTAGTTTTCAAAGGTCAGAGATCTTCAGGGGTTGATGGGAGCGTGAGAATCACTTTATGAGTTGGCCTTCTTGCCTTAGAGTTTTCACTGTGCCCTGTGACCATGGAGAGAGGGTGTTGACTATGCAGGGCACAGAGGGGCTTCTGGAACAGTGCCTGCCTACACAGGTTTGGGCTCTGGCCATCTCCTTCTCCTAGAATGGCAGCAAGTAGCCTTCGAACAAACTTGGGGTTGGGGAGCTTGGAACTGGAAACCTCTTGAGGTACCAGGCTATAAATGTGGCTGTGCTACTTGAGGGTGGCCTGGGCCAGTCAGGGAGAAGGGCAGTGGTCAGGACAGTGTTATGACTAGCCCCAGCCTGTGCCACTTGGTGGGAACAGAAGGGAGTGGGGAGAAGTTAGCTTGTATTCTATGGGCACTTGGCCTTTGTTTATCAACAAATGGATACTTCTCACAGAGGCTGACATGTGTGCAGACACGCCTGAAGGTATACGAGCAAGGTCTACGGGGCAATCTCACCAAACTCAAAGGCGCCTTGACCATGATAGCCAGCTACTACCAGATGTACTGCCCCCCATCCCCGGTGAGTACACAGCATCAGGGTCTAGGGTCTTAGTCTGGGAGGGTGGGGCCAGTAAGGAGAGACTTCTGGATGTAGCTGTTCAGGGTCCCAGTAAGTGGTTTCTGTGTCGTTAGATGTGTCACAGACCCCCCTCCCCTCCCCCAAGAACAGGCCATAGCACCTATTCATCCCTGGATGCTAAGCTGAGGAACAGCAGAGAGCTCACTGCTCTTCCCAAGAGGAGCCACCTGTCCATGCCATACATGCCATTGTCAGTCATGAGGTCAGAGGTGAGGCAAACCCAAGGAAGCTCAGGGCCTGCCCAAGCCCAGAAGAGCCAAGAGCTTGCACCCAGGTGCCACTTCCTGGCGGGACTTTTCCTGTAAGGATGCCTGTATTCCACGGATACAAGGAGGAGGTTCCTAGAATGAGCAGACACCCCAAACATTCCTATTTTCTTTCCTCATCGAAGACAGTGAGCCTGTGGCTTTTTAGAGGTGAGGAGATGCCTCAGGCTGGTCTTTGCCTCTCCCAGGAATCAAAGAGGCAGCTCAACTAATCTGAAGACCTGAGACAGTCCTTCTGTTAGGGCACAGTACTTGGATGCCATTGGCAGAGCTGTACACAGGCAGCTACAGTGTCACCTGATCCTTTTGAATGGGTTTCTAACCTCTGAGTTCTCAGCAGCAACAGAAATACACAGCTACTTCCCTGTGCCACCCACTCACCTGGACTCAAGTGCTGTTTTTTTCTTTCTTCCATCCCCTCCAGGAAACTGACTGTGAAATACAAGTCACCACCTATAAGGATTTTGTAAAAGACCTTAAAACCTTTCTGTTTGATATCCCCTTTGAATGCCGAAAGCCATTCCGAAAATGAGGAGGACCAGGCCAGCTCTGTATCCAGCATCTCAGACTGCTGCTGTTGTGCCTGCGTAATGAGCCAAGAACTCAAGATTTCTGCCTTAAAGGGACCAAGGGGTGGGGCACAGCCACAGTGGGGGGCAGTATAGCCCTCTGAAAACACTGACTCAGACAAGACAGAGGAAGACAAACGAGACATATTTTCTACTCATAGGGACCAGTAATATTTATTTATATATTTATATTTTTAAAAAATATTTATTTATTTATTTATTTAATTTTGCAACTCTATTTATTAAGGATATCTTACCAGAATAATAAATTATTAAAACTTTTATTTGTAGCATTCTCTGGTTTATTTTGAAGAGGGGAGAAATTTGGGCATAGGTGGAATGGGGGGGGGGGGTTTGGGGTAAGAGTCATAGCCAAAGGGAGGTGAGATCAAGACCTGGGTACAGCATCGGCCTGGGTACAGGATCTCACATGCGAACTTCTGGGGTGCTCAAGAGCTTCTGCTCCAGAGAAAGGATTCTAAGTTCACCAGGAAGTTGAAGTAACTGGTTCACACACCTGGCCCAGAGAAGGGTTGTCATTCTTTCTAGGAACTAAGGGATTTCTGGGGTTGGTAGTCAGTGTCTAAACAAGTCAGTCCTGGCATTCAGCAAAACTACTGTCCCCTTTTGAGACCATAGACCCTGTGTCACTATTCTGCCTTCACATTTGGGGCCTCAACAACTCTTAAAGTAAATCAGCAAATAGACTAACTGTTCGGAGAAAAAGAAAGTAAATTCTGACCCACAGGGGTCAGAACTCAGCATATTTACCCAACTTTCCCCCAAATGGGTGATCTTAATCTTTAGCAATCAGCATGTCAGTATGGTGTATGTTGGGGCATAGCTCTAAGGTGGTACTTTTCTTAACTGGTTTTTATTTTTCCATTAAATTTTGACTCTCATGGGTATTTTCCACTAAAATCCATGGTCTCATTATCCTGTATCTTTGTTTGACAACCAGGCAGAGGGTCTCCCCTATTTATTTCCCTGAGTCCTTCCTGAGGACCATCAGGAAGTGTGAGTGTGTACCCAAAGCTGGGGGTTGAGCAGTGGGACCAGCCTTCTTGCAGATGGCCTGGGGAAGCTGGCTGTCTGCAGTTTAAGGCCCTCACAGGTGCTAGGATGCAGTGATTGCCTACTGCTCCCTGTGCACCCGCCTGCACACATGATGGCTCAGTCCCACACAAACACCTGCCTCAGGCAAAAAGACCGCAACACCATCTGCACATAACAATTCTTAGAGCAAGCTGAATTTTAGCAAAGAGAAGAATCTATAGGGTGTGGCATGATATTAAAATGCATAAAAAGCACATCTTACCCAGCAATAAGGTCCCCTCTGTCCTTCCCAAGCCATCGATAACTGATAAGCAGCATTGGCATTTCCTTTGACTCTTATGTGTATATATTGGTGCCTTCTACTGAAATCCTGTCAAGCAAGCCGCACTCAGATTTCCTGTGAGTCACCTCTAAGACTATATTTCTGGCTTTTATGCTCTGGGGGTCAGAAAGTCATTGTTCTCCAATGAAGGTAGCCACCATGACTCCCCAGAAAAATCACATGGCTCTCAGCTGAGATTCAGCAAGAACTGTCTGCTGACAAGAAGACATACCACATAAGTCTGACTTTCCATTAATGTCTACATATGCCTGTGGCCCTTCATGACTGGTTTCTCTTGTTTGCAGAGGTACTTCAGAAGACTCCAGAACACCAGTGAGATAAGAAAAGTTTAACTTCTGTGGCCTTTCTGGCCATCGCTGAAAAGGGAGGAGGGGATTGCCTCAGTCAGCAAACAGTGGAGATATGAATGAGAAATGCCAAGGATTTGAGAACCAAACCCCTGGCCAGTCATAGATGAACCCGTGACTAGGTACCCAACTTTGCCAGGCTCTCCAGCCACTGCCCCAACATAGCCCCCAGATGCAAAGGGAAATGAAAGCATCTATTGCATCCACCGCATAGCCTGCAGGGTCCACAAGCCTCCTGTGAGAGAATCAGGGTAGGGTCTTTGGTCCAGGACTCCATCAGACCGGGATGAGTAGGGGTGGGTGAAGAGGGATGCCTGTTAGCACCCTTCTGTGCAGACCTACCACCCCCAACACTTCTAACCCTGTTTCAGGGGCTCTGCTATAGAAAGTTTACAAAGGACTTCATGTCTACCCTGAAGGAATTGTCTGATAGATGAGACAGGCAGGACCCATACATACCAAAGGTTTATGAGAACATGAAACTCTTCTCAGAAATCTGCACAAAGCTGGAATTAAGTTGCTGTTTGCTTTTAGGGGAACCTGAGACTGCCTCTTACTTGCTTAGACTGCAGTCAGGGGTTCAGTGAGGCAAAGGGCTTTGTCTGAATATTACTTGCCTCCTCCAAGATGGGGGATTCAAGCCATACAGTTATCCTTTGAGATCATCTCAAAGCTAAAAGAAATCTCCTCATTAACAGGGTTGGAGGATGGGGAGTAGAAAGTGTGGGGGGCGGAGAGTCAATTCAAAGGTACATCAGGAGGCTTCTTCTGAACCTTTTCTAAGCATGCCCAAGGTCCATGTGTGTCAGAGATAGCTCAAATAGACTAGTGACTGATTCTGATGGAAAAAGAAAAGTCTGTCCAAGCCTGTTTCAGGTTGCTCCTTGGGGCCTCTTCTGGGACAAAGAGCCCCTTGGGGAGCTTATAATGTGAGGAGAGCTGTAGGGGAGCATGTGGAGACATGACTGAGCTGTGTGCTCTTTGTGATCGGCCTGCATGGTCCCATGAGCTCCTTTCTGCTCACCCTGGGGACTTTTTCAGGGACAGCACTGGGACCTGTCTCACACTGTCTATGCTTCACAGCTCTCTATGGTCATCAGATTCTAGGTCTCAGTGTCATAGGTGGTACCATACTCTTGTTCAGACAGAGCAGGAGGGTCTCCCTGAGTTTCTTCCTAGGAAAAAGGACCTTATCAGACCCTGGGGCTAGGAAGACAGGGTTCCTTTGTTTTTGTTTGTTTTGGTTTGATTTTTTTTCTGCTGCTGCTGCAAAGATGACTTTAACTGTGTGTTTCTTCAGCCTTCAGATATGCCAGAGGATGGACTATTGAGCAAAGTGATTTTTCCAATTCAAGTAATTTAAGGAAGCCTTAAAAAGAGTTGTCATCTCCATAGCAGGATGAAAATCATTTTAGAAGATCAAGGGTTTTCCCTGCAGTTGGAGCTGAATAATATGGGATTGAGGCGTCTCAGAAATTATTTACGGTGGGCATGGGGAAGGGATGGGAGTCTTGTACTGGGAGACAAGGCTGTGGGCGGGCCATAGTGTGGAGTACCTGAGGCCACACATCAGTTAGATATCACTGCTTCAATAAAGCCTGAGAATGAAAATACTGGATAGAGCCTGTCTGGGGCCTCATGGAGGGGAATGGGGAGGGAAGAGCTCCATCATGAAGCACTTCACCTGGAGTCTTCCACACAAGAAATATTCCTGTGACTGCCTTCTATTCCCTTATCTGATCCAAATACAATCTTTTCCCAGAGCTCCCTTCCCGGTCCACCAATACCTACCCTCTTCCAAGACCCAAGCACTGAAACACCAGGCTTAAATCACTTCCTCTATTAGTCTTTACTCTATAGCTCCTGGGCAGCTCCACAGATCCACCCCAGTCTGTCCCTTGGCCCAGAGCAGGGCTAGGAGAACTCTTAAACTACCTATTGAAGAGTAAGCATAGTGTGGGGCTTGAGCAGGAAGGATGTTCACCAAGCTCAGGGATCCTTACACTCCCAGCTCTACCAGCACCAGAAGAAGGTCATTTAACCACTGAGTAAGGCTCCTCATCTGGCCCGTATAACTCCTCACAACACTTGCAGGGTGTCTGGCATGACAACACTCCTCTGACTCTCATCTCCCAATTCCCATAGCCAGTTTTGCTTAGGTCCTGAAGTGCTGGCAGCCAGGACTCCCAAGTTCTGACCTCCACCCTCAATACTAACCCCACCCTAATCATTTGAACAATCCATTGAGGATGCCTGAGTTAGCCTACAACTCAAACAGCTTCCCGTAACTCAAAGCTGTGAGGCCAGAGCCTCAACAAGCCAGGATGGATAAGACTCTACTTATCCTGAAGTGTAATTAGTTATGATACAATACTTGCTTACCGACAGGCTGTGCCCAGCTATGTAGGCTATCCACACACCTGCCATCCTTGCCAAAGGACTCTGGGCCATAATTTCTCATCTTTATCTGGAGACATCAGATTCCATAAAGGCCAGAGATCAGAAATGTGTTCACGAAAAGTTGCGTAGGTGTCTCAGAACATGGGGGAACAGCCCTGTGGCTCTGGGTCAGGCACCAGTGGCTGCTGCAGGATCAGGGGTCTCTTGGTTCCTAAAGACTGTGAGCTCTTGATTGCACAGCCTTCCATGTTCCTTTATAACTGGCAGTCAAGTCTGGGTAGGGCTTCAGAGACATCTTTCCAGGAGGACCCGTTCCTTCACTTCATTTGCTTCCTATCAATTGTGTGGGCTCCCTGATCTTGAAATCCTGACAAAGTCTGAGGCATCCGTAGTAGACTTGGAGACTTATCACTTTCACTGCTTGCTATGGGACCTTGGATGAATCCTTTAGTCACTTAGTCACAGAGTCCACAGAGGTAGGATGAACTTCAACACTTGAGGCCACACCTCAACCTGAGTATAAGGACTTCAGTCAAGCTGAATAGCTGCAGAACATCTGGAATTCTCAGGAGACACTACAGTCTTCTGTAGTGTCTAACAGCACTGCAGGTAGACAGTGGAGCTGAGAAAGGCCCAGGTACAAAGGGGATGAACTATTCCTTAAAGTCATCAGACAGTCACTCATGAGTAGACAAGCCCAGCAGTAAGGGTCTCTTGACTTTACCATGCATCACAGTTTTCCCTCTAGGTGGGCTCAGCTCTGGCCATGGTCTTGGGGTGTATGCTGGGGCTACATGCATACACGTACTGTTCCTGAGAGCAGCAGGCCTGAGTCCACAGCATTTAGGTTTAAGAAGATGTCACTCTAGTGAAAAGCTAGGGCTCTAGGATGATACCCAGTCCATAAAACATGGCCTTGACCTGACATTGTCTGGGTCAAGCCCTGGGCACTTCCTTTCTGTAATAGGACCAGGGCCAGAATGAAACTGTAGCTTCTGTGGGCAGCACTCAAGAGTAGAACTGGCCCTGAAAAGGCCAGTTTGGTTTCTCTGAGCCCATCTTCACCCCAGGAGGGACAGCAGAATCATCCGTTTATCATGACTTTCTAGAGTACAGGAATCGCCCACACATCCTAGAGGCCTCACTTGTCCTCCCCACAGCTATTAACAGGACTCTAAGCAATGCATGAAAAAAGACACAGAAGCCTTTCTCATGTCGAGCCTTGAGAACTAAACCAGCCCATAGACAGCCCCATGCGGTCTTTGAACATCCCATGATATGGGATGGTATGGTCCCAGGGAGGTAACACAGGAGGGAAGAGTCACCTACAAGAAGGGGCAATCTGTCAAGTCTATGGTACAGAATGACAGACACTGTAATGGATAATCTTGGTTGTCAACACACCTGGAAAAGTGGAACCTCACATTCTCTCAATTTGCCTGTGGGCATATCTAGGGGTATTTTCTTCACTGCCAGTTGATGTAGGAGACTCCCAGATATGCAATGCCAACCCCTATGTCAGTTAGCCTGGACTATATAAAGTGGTAACTGAACAAGCCAATAAGCTATATTCTTCCATAGTCTCTGCTTCAGTTCCTACCTTGGCTTCCTTCAGTGATGGACTGTAACCTGTAAGCCGAATAAATTCTTTTCTCTGCCAGGTTGGTTTTGGTCATGATGTTTTTTACAGCAACAGAAATGCAAAGTAGAACAGACACTAAGCTAACATGGCAGCTAGGAGAGGCTGCTGTGCAGGGCCCACAATGGTACCCATACTGAAGTGACCTCACATAAGCCAAGAGATGGAACTGGGACAATATGTGAGGAGGGGTGGGAGAAGACCTTTTTCTATGGGGAGAGAAGCTATGTCCAAGGTCAACAGACATCATGGGCTCATAGGAAATTTGTGTCTTCAATGCCCCTGCATAGCATCTGAAGAATCCCCAAATGAATAGTTCAGCCAAGATGCCAAGGGTGAACTTACAATGGATAACATAGCAGGTTCTATCAAAAGGCTAGGGCAGTGGACAAGATGCCACTCAGCCTGGATACAGAAAAGGGATGTTAATAGGCTCTTCACTGGTAGGCAGCCCCATTCTTGTAGTGCTCCTGGAGGTGGCAAGGTATCATTTGGCATCCTTACCCCAACCCCTACACACTCAGAATCTTGGGAGTTGAAAGCCATAAATGTGTAGGTCTGGCCCTGGAAACCACATATGCTGTGTTCCTGAGCCCTTCTTATGGTTCCTGACTGCCTTTATGCATAGATGTTTGGAGGCCTGAGTCTGTATGATGAGAGTGGAGGACAGGGAATGGGAGATGGCTTAGTGGGAAGAGTGCTTGCTGAACAAGCATTAGGACGTGAGTTCAGATCCCCAGTACTCCTGTAATAGGCTAGGTATGGCAGTGGGAACTTTAGACTCAATACTGGGAGGCAGAGACAGGAGAATTTTAGGGACTGTTGGTACTCTAGCCGAACAGATAGCTTCAGGTTCAATGAATTGTGCTATCTCAAAATATAAGGTGTAGAGAGACAGAGGAAGACATCTGATATGAACTTCTGGACCTTACTTGAGAATGCATACACACACACACACACACACACACACACACACACACACACAGTGGAGGCAAGAGCATAGGGACCAAGCACAGGCTTCTGAGCAAACTGCTAGTTTACAGTGAGGCACATGTCAATCATTATGGATCCAGTAGCTCCTGACCTGGAACCTTTCATGCTGTTACAGCTAAGAAATACTGAGTTAATTTTTCTCTCTAGACCTATATTTTTTAGTATGGGCAGTGAGGTACAAGCAGGAAAGGAGGGGCCCTAGCCCACCTTGCCAAAAGAGGCCCAGGTCCTGTAGTGGCTGAGGGAGCCCCAGTGCAAGCACAGGGAGGCCCCATGTTCACTGCACTCAGGTCTGCTGAGGAGCAGAGTGGGCAGCCCCTAGGACAGGGACTTGGCCCAGGGGAGTCCTTGGGCCTACATTCTGTGGAAGCCCCCCACCTTCACACCCTGAGAGGTGGGGATTTCCTCAGAATAACATTGGAGGTGAGCCAGACAGAATTATTAGCCTTCGAGGGTCCTCAGAAGAACTGCGCTGGGTGCAGACTTCACCCTCACAAACAGCTGACCAATTTCCCTGCCGTGAAGAGATCCTGAGACCCAAGCTACCCGGAAAGTTGCAGCTTCAGGGTTATTTTTCACTGTGGTTTGAGATATGAAGAGTGAGCGACAGGTTTCGTGTTGCTGCCATTGATGTTATCTGTCACCAAGCAGACCTGCTCTGTCAACCTGAAATAATCAGCTGTGACCCGTTCCCTTTCCCTTTTCTCAAGGGATGATGAGTAGCCCAGGGCCTGCTCTCAATGGCACCTGGGCCTCATGCTGGGGAAAGCCAGCCTGCCACATATTGCTTTACATTTCTATAATTGTTGCACAATATGTAAAATGTACACCATCTAGATATCACAAATATCCATATACATAGACCCAACATCTAGAGAGTAGAACATTTCCCAGTAGGCACAAGACTATCCCCAACCCACCATGAAATAGTTTTGACTATCTTTGAGCTTCATTTCCCCAAAAGCCTGTGCTCATATGGCATCTAAGCTCTTTCTAATTGCCATGTAGTAGTATATTCTACAACGATCCCACAATTTAATTAATTTCAATTTTTTTACACTTACTTATTTAGTGTAGGAGAAGTACATGTGTACCACTGTGCACATATGGTGCTCAGAAATAATGTGTGGGTCCTGGGTATTGAACTCAGGTCTTCAGCCTTGGTAGCAAGCACCTTTACCTGCTGAGCTATCTTACCAGGCTGACTGCCTCACAGTTGATGTCTCCATTTTACTATTGGTGGGCAGTTAGTCTGTTTCCATGCAGGGCTAATAATAAAGTCTCTTTTATTATTAGCATCCTGTATGTGTGTTTTGGTCCTTGGTGTTTTTATTTCTTTTGAAAATGCTGACTTTGGTGTAGAACTTCTGGTCACAGGATATGCATATTGTTGGTTTAGTAGGGGGCACTAAACATTTTTTTTCCAGGGGAGACCTTTATAAACAAGATTGCTGGCTAGATACGGGTTACCCTCCTCCAATACTGGGTGCCCTCTCCTTTTTACAGGGAGCTTCCCAAGCACCCTTATCATCACTGGGAATGCCCCCCCCCATCTACCCTCATGTAGTGGTCAACATTCTGACAATCCCAAATGTCAGGAAACAAAACACAATCTGACTGAGTCCTGGCTTTTGCTCCTGGGGCCACAGACCTGTCCTGGGAAGCAAGGCTTACCGGTGGAAGTGTGGCGTGCACACTGTCTAGAGGCAAATGAGGTGGTTTTTGGTTTTTCTAGTGCTCCCCCAACCCCATCTCATGGCTTAGAATTTGCTACCTGGTATCTCCTTTTGGGGACTCAAATAGATTCATACAGAGCCCCTTGACATGGATACGAGTGATTGTCTGAGGCTTTGTATAGCCTTTATTCATGAAACTCAGGCCTCAGAGCCTTTGGGAGACTCCAGGAAACATAGCCTGCTTCTATCCACTGTAGAGAGATCAGGTCAAGAGATCAGAGCCCCTGGACACACGCCTGTGCTCCTCTTGGAAGCCTAGTGGTCACACTCTCCTGTCAGTGTCCTGCCGTGGCTTGTCACATGTTCTTTTCCTTGGCCTCTTTTACCTCTGCCTGTTCCTCTCTGTCCTTATGGCTTTACTCTGACCCACCCCACACATGCAGACACCCGACATTCCACAGACTCATCTCTTCCTCTGCTCTCTACAGCTGCCACCCATAAATTTGCCCTGAAAGTATTTACAGAGTACCTGTTGACTGTCAGGGACTGTGGCAGGCACTGTGGGACTCTCAATGGTGGAGGTGGTCACATCTTAGGGGACTGTCACTTGTGTCACTTGTGTCAATCCGACACAAGACACTGCTCTTCTACTCTGCCCCCACACTTTCCCTCACACCAGCCCTGAGCCCAGGAACAGAAGCCAGATACAGTTCTGCTCACCTACCCATCTGCCTGGAATGCACCCCAGCCAAGCAGCTGGCTTGACAGAGTGAGATGCAGAGAGGTGGGAGATGTCCCACTTGGTACCTTTTCCTCAACATCTGCTCTGGAGCTTGTTCCTGACCCCAGAGGTACCTGTTACCTGCTCCTCTAAGGGTAGTTTCCACCCTATCCCTCAAGTCCAAGGAGGCCCCTCACCTTCTAGGTCCCAGAAATGGCTGTTTCTCAGTGATGAAGGAAACCTTTTGTTTCCTCTGATTCGAAGAAACACTCACAGATCTTAGGAAAAGAGTGCAGAGGAGGTCATGTAAAGATTCCAAGGTTAAGAAAATAGTCTTTGTGGGTTGGCAAGATGGCTCAACAGGCATAGGTGCTGGCTACCAAGAATGATGACTTGAAATGGGTTTCCCAGGACACATGTAGTAGAAGACAATGATGACCTCCACATTTGCACTTCAGCATGAGTGAGAACACACACACACACACACACACACACACACACACACACACACACACATGCACAGAGACAGAGACAGAAACAGAGAGAGGAAATATACTTTAAAAGTTTTTTATAAGAGAACTAAAATGCTCTTTAGGGCAAAGCCTCCCAAGAGCCCTAAAAAGGTACCCAGAGCACAGGCAGGATGCTGTTATCTATGTGAAGGCAAGCCACAAGGATGCTCTGGACTGGAGCCCACAGAAGCTAGCTCTTTTTCCCACTTGGTGGATTTGGGAACCACCTCAAAGGAAGCAGCAGGATGGAGAGAGACCCAGGTCTTTGGCAACCTCTCATACTTCCTCCAGCCCAGAAGCTGGGGCAGCCCCAAGCTCTCGGGCTAAAGATCTTGGCACTTGCCCAGCCTTTTCCTCTAGCCAGGGTGAGGTCATGTGCAGGGAGGGGTGATCAGAGAGATGGTGATTGCTACTAGGGCCATAGCTCCAAGTCAGAAATGACATATGACATAACAACAGCATAACTCACAGTCCCCTTTCTCCCCACGCCCTAAGAAAGCCTGGCTTCCAATTCAGGTCCCTTCCCCCACTAGGCTCTGTCTAGGCTGGTTCTGTTGGTCTTTTCAAGCCCTAAACTGAAGCAGAAGGTTCTGCCCTCCATCAAGCCTTGGGACAGGGCTATGGATCTGACAGACAGAACAGCCCTGTCATGGACTCAACTCCCCCTTGAAGTGTACCCCAACCAGTGCAGAAATCAGAGGGGACTATACACTTCTGGTTGTGCCTGGGCCATGACTGCTCCAAAGGCTCCTATGCCCACAGGTGGGCATCATGGATAGACAGACATAGAGCTAGGTCTCTAGGCTAAGACCAGTCCCCATGATGGGAAGGAGTATCTTCCTTTAGAGCCCAGTAGGTTGAAGGCCCACCAGTCACAGGGAAGCAGACAATCAGAGGATCATGACAGTGAATGAGAAACAGATAAAGCTTAGAGCTCCTGGCAGGAACAGGTAGGAGGACAGATAGACAGACACAGTAAGTCAAGCTGGAAGGGTCAGATGGAGAGGTCATTTGGGAACTTAGGAAGTAACTTATCAAACAACAGAATCATGGCTGATGAGACAGAGCATCTGGCATGGAAGACACAGCAGAGAGGGGAGGTTCCACAGGCAGCTGGAGCCACAGCTCCATCAGAAATGACATGGCAGCAGGATAACTCACAGTCCCCCTTACTCTCCACACCCAATGGAATGACCTCTGGGTCCTTTCTCTCACTGGGATAGTTTGGGGCTAGGCACTATTAATGTATAACAGTTCTGTCTCTGAACACAGAAGGCTTAAAGGTTCCCCTTTGGATACAGTGATGCACTGAGAAACTCTTGGGGCCCCTCTATCCAGGTTTGTAATGTTCCCTCACAAGAACACATACATGCATGTGCACACACATATTTATGTATGGACACACACTCATGCAGCACATACACACACACACACACACACACACACTCACACACACACACACACACACACACCCTTCTCTGGGAAGGGGTGAGACTTCCCTGCTTTAAAGAGACCTTTATGTTAAATTCAGGATCCAGCTGCCTGTCTCAGGCTGGGTTCTCTGGAGACTAGACTCTAAGATGAACACTGGTGTGTTTGTGGGAAGGAAGGGATGCAGCAGTAATGAACAAAAGAGAGCCCCATCTGCAAGGCAGCCATGCCAAGTGTCTCAGCTGACCCAAAGGAAAATTCCAGATGGAGCACAGCCTGTCAGTTTCCCTGTGACAGTGAGGAAGTCGATCCTGTGTGTCCTCATGTTGATATGTAACTGGATGTCAGTTGCCTGAGGAAGTGTGACCTCAGATGTGGCGACCTTCTTCAGCTCAGGAAATTCCCAAGGAGGAATGGCTGCCAAGAACTGCCATCTTCCAATAAGGCTTATAAACATTGGCAACTCCTGAAGGGCATTCTGGATAACATATCCCAGCACCTACTGCAGTCTACCCCACAAGCTCTTAGGTCCACTTCTTCCTTCTCTCTCTCCCTCATGCTCTTTGTTTGTTTCTTTACTTCCTTGTTTTTGGTTCTTTTAAAGGATAATATTGAAAATAAAAAATAAAATAAAAACAACACAAACACAAACACAAACATGCACACACACACACACCCTAACATCAAGCTGGACAAAACAAACAGAAGGAAAAGAGCACAAGAGAAGACACAAGAATCAGAGACCCAGTTGTTCGCACACTCAAGAATCCCCTGAAAACACTACACTGGAAGTCATAATATACAGCAGAGGACCTTGTGCACGCTGCCTCAGTCTGTATGAGTTCACACGAGCTTGGATCATATTGATTTAGGGACCATGTTTTCTTGATGTCCCCTATCCCTTCTGTTCTCATACTCTGTCTGCCTTCTCTTCCTCAGAGTTTCCTAAGCCCTGAGGGGAGGGATTGGATGAAAACATCTTGTTTAGGGCCAAGTGTTCCAATCTCTCTCTCCCTCTCTCTCTCTCTCTCTCTCCCCAGAATGAGGGGCTCTATATTTGTTCACATCGCTTCCTTTTTTATTTTTATTTTTAACAGTGTTATTTGGTTTTACTCTAGGCCTCTAGGCTATCTAGTCTCAGGTTCTTGGTCACCCAAGCAGTGTTGGGTACGGGTTCCATCTCATGGAATGGACCTTAAGTCAGATCAGATGTTGATTGGTTCCTCCCACAAGCTTTGGGCCACTATTGCACTAGCATATCTTGCAGGCAGGGCACCATTGTGGATTCAAGGGTTTGTGGCTGGCATGGTGTTTATATTTCTTTTTTGATAGCATGCAGAGTACCTTTCTGCATAGGCTCTATGTAGGTACCAGTTCAACTTCTCCACATTCAAAGAGTTGTGTAGCTGTTGTCTTTAGCATGAGGGGGCCTTGCATCAATTCGTGGAGAGCAACCTATAGTCCTAACAACAGCCTGGGTTGTTTGGGGGTTACCATGGGACCCTTTTGGCCAACAACTCAATTAGATGTAATTCAGTCTCAGTACTGGAAGCTTCATTTGGTGACAAGAGATAGCCAGTTGGGACTGTTTTCCCCCCATTATTTGGAGATTTCATTTAGATCGCCTTCATATATGTATATATTTTAGGAAGCTTCTACTGTATTAGGTTTCCATACAACCCCTCAACCAGTACTTAGTTTCAGCTGTCTCTCCCTGTCTCCTTCCCTCACCCCTGTCTTCCTTTCCCCTCCTCACTTGCTCCTCCTGTTCCAGCCCCCACCGCATCCATTATTTCCCATTCATAATGAGATCCATCTGTCCCCCAAGTCCCTGACTCTCTTAAGCCCACTTCTTTATGTAATCCCTCTCCATAAGTCTGAGTCTCAGGGCAGAGCTGTAGACAACTGGCTAATCCTTGACCTGCAATGTTGTCAACGGTCATGATTTAAGTACTCTCATTGTCAACAGGTTTCACTCTACCAGTGGCCTCAAAATACCCTAGCAGAAATTTACAATGGGATCTCACTCTCAAGTACTTAGCCTGGCACATCTGTGATGTCATTGGCCTTCTTTTGCTGGGAGAAACTGGAAAGGGGAAAGTGGGTGATAACTTAGAGCAGACCACTCAGCTACCATGGACATCAGCCTTCCCTCTTCTACTCTCTTTTAACTCCCCGTCAATCTTAGTGCCTGTCCTCATCCCGACAGCTCATCTGACAGCATCTGTGAGTTGTCCGACTCCAGGTCTGCTCTCAGCTCAGGGTGAAGCTGCTAAATAAAAATTGCTGGGGAGCCTGGGAGAACAGCCCAGTCAGTAAACTGTCAGATTTATGTACAAATCTGAGTTCACATCCTTGACACCCTCATATTTATGTAAGAATCTGAGTTCAAATCCTCGGCACCTGTGTTTTACAAAAAGCAAGGGAACCAAGACCACCGAGCAGTGTTAAGAAGCCAAAATATTCCAAATGGTTTGCCAGGGATGATCCCATCAGGGACTCTTCCTGCTTCGAACTCAAGGTGTTTGTTTATAACCACTGGGTTATAGCTTCCTATGACAGTGCTTGCTTTATTGTAAGAATTGTGTCCTTGAGGAACCTATGATCCTGTACAATGATGCTTCCATGTTGTTTTTCAGAGACGCCTTCCTTTGGTAGTTGCCTGATGTGTTATCAGAATGACAGCACTTATGCCATGCAGACTGTGATAAGCAGCAAATTACATGACTTTGGACTCTTGACTTCTCTGTTGATGCATTATGTAAGTCAACAACTTTGACAGCCTCTGGACTGTGGTGTTGGCTGAGTCCCTGCAGAGGAAAGCAGAGCTGTTGAGGGATGGAC
This sequence comes from Rhynchomys soricoides, assembly GCA_019843965.1. Taxonomy (NCBI): domain Eukaryota; kingdom Metazoa; phylum Chordata; class Mammalia; order Rodentia; family Muridae; genus Rhynchomys; species Rhynchomys soricoides. The sequence goes on from JADRCH010000121.1 coordinate 3,727,487, forward strand.
TGATCCACTGAGACTTTTCCTGAGGCTCTGATGTATGGAGAAGGGACATGCTCAGCAGAGCAATGATAGCCTAGGGCCAGGGCCTTGAGACTTTTTCCTGAGGCCTTGATGAATGAAAAAGAAACTGTTCTATCTGTAAAGCCAGGAATGTGCTTGGACAGGGTTGGTAATAACCTGGAGTCAGGGCCTTGTGAGGAGTCCAACTCTTCCCACCATGTGGGGCTGTGGTTATGGGTCCCAAGGCTGCTCTGTGCTTCACGTGTAATCTTGAGATGCCCTGTGTTCCCCTTGTGCAACACTGTATGATTTAGTCCATTGTGTGATAGCTTCTGCCGACTTTGTCCCATTTCTCCTCTGGAAATTGTATATAAGATGCTGTACTTGCTAATAAGCTTGATGGGCATGAGACAGAGCTTGTACAAGACCTCCTGATCTCAAACTTATCCGTCTCATCTTCTGATCCACTGGTCCTCTCTCCCAGGTCCTGTCACTGAAGAAAAACCTGTTGGTACAGGTCTCAAACCCATGTCTGGAATGTGTTTATTCTTGTAAAAAATGACTCATTGACTTTTCCAGGTTATGGGAAGATAGAGATAGTCAGCTAACAGCCAAATATCTTATTGATCTCTTCAAGATCTACAAGTATGTGTGAATGTATGCATGGCCCTCATTAGTCGGAATTAAAGGATCACTCATGAACCCATAGTTGTGAGCCAGGAGGAAAGTTTGGGTGTCATGAGATGGATAGCATGGGGCTCGTGTGGCTCATACTACCTCCAATTTTGTTGATGTTGAGTACAAAATATACTATTTCTAGTTTATGGTCAACTGTTGCTGGACTCATTGGGTCTGAGAGGAATCTACCATAAGTGGTTCTTGTATGGATACTCCATCAGGTCTTCTAGATTTATCATAGATCAGAAGTCTGACAGAAACTGTTTTCTAAAATAGATGTGGATGCTTTTCAGCATAGAATTAGTAATCTTCTGGCCCATGTGACTCTATCTTCCTATAATCTGAAAGGGTCCATGAGTTAGCTTTACAAAAATAAATATACATTCTAGACGAGGGTTTGAGACCTGTATCAGTAGGTAATTTTTCAGTGATAGACAGGTCCTGGGAATGAGAGGACCGGGGATCAGAAGATAAAAAAGACAGATAAGTTTGGGATCAGAAGACTGTGTACAAGTTATGTTTTATGCCAATCAAGCTTATTTGGGTCATGGCCTGAAAAAACACTATAGACCGTTCCTATCCAAGTACCTACCCAAAGGTGGTAGGGTTTTATGTAACTGCCAGGTTTATGGGTCAGAAAAATAACCCCAGGACTGTAATAGGTTACATCTGCAACCCCTGAAGGCATGCCACGGATATTCTTTCTTCAGGAAGGGAAGCACACGATGTCATAACTTGCCACATATTTCCTGAGAAATTTCCTGGCATGCTCTAGGATCCATGATCATGAGCTCTAAACTGCTTATTGATGTGGCTGGCTTTGATGCCCACAGGGCTCATCTCCTGGAGCACCTATTCCTTACTGTGGCCATGGATTTTATCTGACTGGTCTAATGTCATTGGTAGGTTAGACCAGTAGGATATTCTGAAGGATATTCCAGAAAGTTCAGGCCTCTTAGAACCTTATAACAAAGGGCAAGAGAGTCAACCTTGCCTTAGAAATATAAACTTCTTTGTCTCAAGTGAATACAAATCATAAACAATATGGATAGAAAAAAGTAGCTACTGGCCCATTGTCTAAGACCATGTTCATACACTGTGGTAAAGACACAATATCTGGGAAGCATACTAGATACAACCATGGCTACACTTTGATCAACATGTACTAGTTCACTGTTACGGTCCAAGGTTAACCTGGACCTTGATGGTAAATTAAGTGAAATACCATGGACTTCCCTTTAGACCCTTAGTGATGTAATTGACCGCTGCCAGTACCTTCAAAATGAGATGTTGTTATTTATTTCTTTAGCTAGAAGAGGGAGAAGTTTTGGAGGCTCCCTCTTGTCCCTTATTGTACAGGTCACACTCCAGTGTAGGGGTTGTACATGGGGAACAAGGTGTGCCATCTTTCCCCCATGCTTCCAGGAGCCACCAGATCAATGTTTGTGCATTC
>JADRCH010000121.1:3729624-3779185 GCA_019843965.1 Rhynchomys soricoides
TCTGGTAGCAGCCCAGATCAAAAAGAACATGGCTGATCAAAGATCATTTGCCTTTAGCTTGCTCAGCTTTCCATTTTACCACCAAATTGGTGTGATTTATTGTTGCTGTTGATTCCTTTATTGACATTAAAACAGGGGTTTCCAGGCTTCCTTCATTGACTAAGGAGCAATGGCTTTCCAAACCCACGCCCCCAGGTCTTCCGCACCAGATTGGGATTGCTAAAGTAACCAGCCTCAAAGACTGAATAAACCAATAAGCATCATTTCTCTGTGGTTCCTGACTCCAGGTTCTGACCTTAAATCCCTGCCTTGGCTTTTCTTCAGTGATAGACTGCTTCCTGTAAGATAATACTTTCTTCCCCAAGTTGCTCTTGATCATGGTATGTATCACAGCAAATTAGACCATCAGTGTGGCAAATCCAGCCAGGTTATGGTTACTAGCCTCATGTTCAAGAGGTGAGGTGGTATCAGAACACAGAGGCTCTGCATTATCTTTTTAAAGTAAGAGGGAATTTCCCTTTCAAGAGAGTTAAATAGGTTCTGAAGCTCTGGGGTTTGGGAGGAGCCTGAGGATCACAAGAGTTTCAGGTACAGCAGGGCTCCCTGGATCATGTGTAAAGGCTTTACCCTTTCCAGTGGCTGCCCTTGGCATAGGAATAAATAGTTGGGAATTTAACCACTGGGGAACATCTATTTCTGATGCTATATCAAAATATCTGAAGATGGATATTTTGCAAAGAAAAAACTGTATCTTACAGCTTTGGGGCTTCAAAGCCAATGAGTTGGTACTAGCGTTGGCCAGGACCTCCTAGTTGCATCACATCATGGTGGACAGGATCTTGGCTGGGATGTCTGCAACAAGTGGAGAACCCATGACAAGATAGGAACTCAGAGAGAAAGAGATTCGTGGATTAGGCTCAATGCTTTACAACAGCTCACACTTGTGAGAACAAATGACTCATTCCACAAGACCAGTAGCTACCCTTTCCGAGAGCAGCACCACCACCTACTGCCTAGTTACCTCTTAGCGGGTCTACCACCTTCAAGGACGAAGCTTCCAACATTGGAAACCATGGGTTATATACACAAACTGTGTCCCCAACACAGACTTTGCTATTGGCAAGTCTTGGACTTGACTCTTAGCCTTTTCCTTCTCCTCTCCTGTAAGAGCCAAGAGCTGTTCCCGGCACTAACAAGGTCTCTCACACTTAGATTTCCATTGGCAATTGATTACTCAAACCCCTTCATTATCTTTTTCTGAGACTCAGTTAAACTGCCAATACCATTATCCTCAGAGTAGGGAATTCCCTGTATTTCTCCAACACGTACGGCCATGTGAGTTAATGCCTCATCTTCTAACAAGGATGAAAGTTTTTTTTTTTTCTTTTAATTTAACTTATTCACTTTACATCCCTCTCACTGCCTCCCTCCTGGTCATCCCCTCCCATAATCCTTCCCCCATCTTCCCTCACCTTCTTCTCTGAATGTGTAGGGGCCCCCTGGGTATCCCCTAACCCTGGCACATCAAGTCTCTGTGGGTCTAGGCACATCCTTTATGGGTGAAAGTTTTAACATCAGAGGTTGTTTCACCTGCCTTTTGTGATAGGTCCTCACTGATAGTCAGATAAGGGGTGACTCCAGCTCAAGACCCCGACGTTCCTGCACCCACCTCCCCTCCCAATCATTCTTGGAACTAGATGGTATATAGATTAGGTGCTGTCGGAAGTGGACTCTGAGTCATACAGGACCTTTACCATGAAGAGCTCTTGTGGTTGGGTCCTGTGGAAAAGGAAGGCCTGACGCAGGATTAGGTAGGATGAGCAACTGAGCGGCCATGCTGTTTCGGCCATGGTCCCAGCTGGGCCCAAGGGAGCTGTCTTTAGGATGGTTCCTTAGAGTTTTCCAAAAGATCAGTGGGTGTGAGCTGTATTAAGTAACTTTCTAAGCACAAGCCAACCCTAAGGAGGATTGACAGCAGTGCTATCTTTAGAAGATCTCCCAATAGCTTGTAGAAATTCTTCACTTATTAAGAAAGGCCTGGGATGCCCCAATCTTGTGGGGGCATTCCCAGGGCTATCTCAAAATGCCATGGATAAACCTGGCCCCCAGGCAAGTGAGTCAGAAGCATGATTACAACCTCTATAATGAGATTCCATTGCTTTAGGGAAACACCCCAAGTGCCTATCAGCTGACAGAATAGAGGAAAGTCACACACACAGTGGGATACTACTCAGCCATCAAAAAGAAGAAATTCTGCCATTTATAGCATGGATAGAAATAGAACTAGGCATCATCATGGCCAATGAAATACAGACGCCACAGGAAGACAAACACTACTGGGTCTCACCTGTATTCAGAATCTGCAAATATGGATCTCATAGATGCTGGGAATGCAACTGGGTTTCCAGAGGCTGTCATGGAGGAAGAAGGGTTGGCCAATGGGACTAAATTATACTGTGACAGGAGCGAGATGCTCTGGGACATTGTTGTGCTGTAGAGCAACTGCAGAAGACACCTGTGGGGCACTCGTTTGAAAAATGCTAGAATGGATCTTGAAAGCTTACAGCTCTGAGAAGGGATGCATGTTTGAGAAGATGAATATATGTCACCTGATTTACATCATGTGAATGTGTATTAAACATTGCATGGTAGCCCCATTGACATGTGCAACTTTTAAGTTTTAAGTATCAGTTAAACAAAAACAACCTCAAACCAACGAGGGGGGGGATAAGATTCCGTTGCTTTAAGTTTCTTTCTTTTGGGACAAGACCCTCATTCTACTGCTCTCAGGCATCCAGCTCCTAAAGAGAAATGGCTTCTGCATGATCGCTTTCACCTCTTAATATTGGATGTCTACTGTGTCTCAGCCAACAAGTGCCATAGACGTCACCTCACAGTCATTCATTCCTATTAACAGTGAGCATGCTCAGCTCCATCTCAGTTGCAGAGGTTGGTGCCTGAGTACAGTCGTCATGAGCAGGTAGCATCAGAGAGGAAGAGTCATCTTCTTGGAGATAGTGAGTATATTCATGGTGGGATGCCTTGCAAGGAGCCATTCATTCATTCATTCACTCGTTCCAAATGTTCTAGCAAGAGCTTGACAGGGATAGGTTGAAGTCAGATCAGAGAATTCTGGACCAACAACTGGTGGTTAAGATGGATCCGTGACAAAGAAGGCCTGGCAGAGACATGTCCTGAGATAACACTCGTCTGAGATGCTGCTCATGAGGTGGCAGGTTTGACAGGTTAAGAAAGATCCAGGACACTGATTGGAGGGTAAAAGTCATACTGTGGCTTTTAGACCATCAATCTGAGCCCTCCAGAACAGGAAAACAGAAGGGACCAACCCCAGCCCAAGAAGTTTGCTAACTTAAGAAGTTGAACAGAGAAGGGGGAAGCTGCAGAAGTCAGTAAAGGCTGGTCATAGAGGACAATGAGAACCAGTCGGGGCATCTTAGAAGTGGTGAGGTCTCCATGGAAATACCCCTGATCCTGGAGGGAACAGTTCAGTGTGAGGGTGAGGTGGCATATGCTTGCAGGGGAGTCTTCAGGAAGGTATAGGACATGAGGAGATGATGTGGGTACAAACCTCAATACTTCAGGCTTGACTTGAGGGTCTCTGGATTGGCTGGATATAGACAGAATTCCAAGAAGGTCAACCTCAGGCCTACAGGTCATATTGATGTCCTGTGTCGAGCTCCACCCAGGCCTCACTAGAGCGGGGTGGATAGAACAGGTCCAGATGACAGCTCATGCCTGGTTTTCCCCGAAGGGACAAGTCTGACAGGTCCACCCGTCCATTCTGGCAGCTCCTAGTTCCCAGGCAGGACTACATCTATTTGTTTCTAAGACTTTTCTATCAGGTTGTGCTGTTTCCTACAGGGAAACCCCAGCTCTGGGCAAACAGACCCCTATTTCCTGATTAAAGCCTCTAGAATTTGGGCCAGAGGCCAGGGTGGGGCAAGGCACTGAGTCAGGATAGTGGTTTTCTAGCTTCCTTAGCTTATATCCCCAGACATCTTCGCTACCCCACATGATGACCCTGATAGAAGTGGGGAGCTGAAGCCCAGGAGTCACTGGAATGACTTCCGTTACTTCTTTAAGACTCACCACAGTCATGTGAAAGAAAGAAAGAGGGAGGGAAGAAGAGGGACATGACCCCATCTCACAGATGATGTAATCGAAGCTGTGAGCAGAGATGTTTGACCTCTCCAGGATAACACACCCAGACTGGTGGTGGGAATGAGACCTGACCCGAGGCCTCTGAAGTGCCTCAGGTGCTGTCTGACCCACTCCTGCCACTCAGCATAGACCAATAGGACACAACACTGGAAAGCACACCGAGCCCTGTGACATTGTATTGCTGCTAGCTAGATGTTGGGGCCACCTGTTGTGCAAACTTCAGCTCTTCCTGTTACCCTCCTCCACCCTGGGGCTGACTCTTCACCCTCCCTCACCCAGGCTGCCTCTTCAAAACCTTGGATCTCAGCCCCCTAGGCCTTCACTCATCCTGGAGATGGGAGCCCCCTCATACCTGCCAGTGTGGTAGAGCCCATTTTACCAATGGAAAGACTGAAAGGAGGGAGGCAGGGAGTCAGGGGTCTTATACTGCCACAACCCGGAGCAACCCCTAAGTGTCTGTGCATGAGCACACAGGGACAGAAGGTTGATTCTTGACCACTTGAGAGGACAAGAGTCAGTGTGGGGCAGCCCCAGCTTAAGGGGCTCCCTAGGGGATCTCCTCTCCTAGCTTTCCACAGGAAGCATGTGGGGCTGCTGGCCAACCTCTGAGGTCTGGGCATCCCCAGGGAGAAGCACCAGAGTGGCTGCTAGCCTCTGTTCTCATCTCTGCCTTCTTCCCATTCTTCCTATCTCCAGAGTATGCCTTCCTGTTGCTTTGAAAAAAATCATATACCTAATGGTTAGCTGCTACCAGACCAAGAGGCATTTGCCCCATGTCTTCTGGGACATGGAGACCACAGGAACATGGTGAGGTGATAAATTCTTAGCATCAAACAAAAGAGATAGAGATGATTAATGGGGAGGTGTAGATGTTGGGTGGGGTCCCTGGAACCCTCTGGAGGAGGCAGCATCTGGCTGAGGCCTGATATACCTGATGGTTTGAAGGAACACTGTGTATTGCCCAGAAGTCTGCTCTGCCAGGTGATTGCCTGCAATAGGGGGAAAGGCACAAAGGGGGAGAAGTGGTCAGACTATGGGTAGAGAGGAAGTGGGCAGAGGCTGGGCCTAAGAGGGAGGTAGATTCAGGGATCAAGGTTCTTGAATATGAAATTTCCTTGCCTCAACTTCCCTAGCCTCTGTTCCTTGGCTGGCCTATATTCGTGGGACTACTGTCAAATGTCCCTGCATAGAAGGAAATGGGGGCAGATGGCAAGTGGGAGTCAGAGGCCTGGCCTAGCTGGACTGTTTCACTTTTAGGGATTGCTTAGTTGGATTTGACCTTTAAAACAGAGTCTCATATAGCTCAGGTGAGTCTGGAACTTCTGATCCTTCTGCCTCAACCTCCCAAATCCTGGATTATAAGGAATGCATCACCACTGGTTTTATACAGTGCTGAGGATCAAACACAGGGCTCTATACATGTTAGGTATGCATTCTATAAACTGAGCTACATCCCCAGCATGGAGTTGATCTTGAGATCTAGCCTGGATCTTTCTGCCTGGATCTCTGTTACCATGAGCTGTGAGAATGCAGAGAGGTCAACACCATCTCTGCTGCCCACTACCTGACACTTAGCACTTGACTTGCCTCTGACCTAGGCTAACACCTGAGGGCAACACCCATCGAAGCTGCAGGATGTTGCTCATCAGATGCCCAAGCTGGCATCCTATTGGTTTGAAACAGCATCTGAGCTCCCAGCTCCAGGCTGGGGGCAAGGAAAGGTGTTTCACAAGGTCAGTGATCCATGCAGGCTTACAGGAAGACTCCGTAGAGAAGAGTCAACATCCCACAGAGTCTTGCTGCACAAGATTCACCACTGCAAGAGCATTCCTCTTCACTGAGCATCCAAGTCCCTGAGATGCCAAAGCAAGAGGGCAGGGGATGCCAACATGAGTCTCATAGCAGTGGGAGTGAGGACTGTTACATTGTAACAGAGCATCAGAGAAGACAGATGAGCTCTGTGGGAGCACTCAGTGTTAGAGAAAAAGTGATCAACCATGTCACTCTTAGCAGCAAACTGAGTGTGCTAGGTAGGGTGATGCCCATGATTAGGTATCCACATCCTCTCTAGTAGGTATGACACCCCACAATGGAATGGGGAGAGTCAGAGAGTATGAGACATTGTAACATTTTCGAGGGCAATGCTGTTCTGAATGAACTCAATGGACAGGGTTCAGACAGGGCAAGACTCTACTGCCCAAGAAACTGACACCCCAGTTTGAAGACCAGTATGGGGATGCTTGCCTTCAATACCATTATATAATATTCTTGAGAGACCCTGTCCTGGCTGGTTTGTGTCAAGTTGACACAAGCTGGAGTTATCACAGAGAAAGGAGGTTCAGTTGAGAAAATGCCTCCATGAGATCCAGCGGTAAGGCATTTTCTCAGTTAGTGATCAAGGGGAGAGGGCTCCTTGTGAGTGATACCATCTGTGGGCTGGTAGTCTTGGGCTCTATAAGAAAGCCAGCTGAGCAAGCCAGGAGAAGCAAGCAAGCCAGTAAGGAACATCCCTCCATGGCCTCTGCATCAGCTCCTGATCCCTGACCTGCTTGAGTTCCAGTCCTGACTTCCTCTGGTGATGAACAACAATGTGGAAGTGTAAGCTGAATAAACCCTTTCCTCCCCAACTTGCTTCTTGGTCATGATGTTTGTGCAGGAATAGAAACCCTGACTAAGACAGACCCCTTGGAAAGCTGGCCTACCTCATGACCTCCTTTACAGACCAAGAAAGCCTGCCTATTTGGGACTCTCTTGCTGTGGTGCTTGGTGTCCATGAAATCTCCAGAATGTAACCAGGCCAGAAGAGCTTTGTTCTCATGTGTGCTAGCTTTACAGGAGGACCTCAAGCAGAGCCCTTGGATACAAAAATCATGTTATCCCAGAACTCTCAAAGATGTCCCAATTGACCTGGTACTCTCACACCACCAACAGAGAAGAACAACAATGTGAGTCTCTCGGCAGTTGAGTGAGCTAAACTGAGCACCAAATAGAAACCCAAGCCCTTCTAAGGGGACCTGTGTTTCTGAATGACTCTGACTCATGCATCTCATCTATCCTGTCCCACCAGGTTAGCTGGCTCTCAGACAAAGCAACTGTAGCCACTGAACACAGGTGAGCATCCAAGTAACACCCAATCTCACTGGAACATCTCCAAAGCATCATAAAAATTAGCCACAAAAGTCAAGCATGGCAGCACACACCTGTCATTCCAGCTCTGATGAGGCAGAGATAGGAATATTCCTGGAGTTTACCAGCCTTTGAACTTCAGAGTCAGTAAGAGATCCTGCCTTCTAACAAATAAGATGGAGAACAATCGAGCAAGACCCCTGGCATTGAACTCTGGCCTATATATACACACAAATGCCCAAATGGGGTTGGGGGAGAGGTACCAACAAATTGTCTTAAAAATAATGCAAATTTATTGTTAATCACTTCAAACAAGAAAACATTGAACATCCTGTATGTACAGATGCCAGTTCTAGCTGGTCAGGTTCTCTGCCAACAGAATCAGGTATGGATCCATTCCCTTATAGAAATGCAGCCCCTTTCATTTTGTGCACTTAGCAACTGTAGTGTGCTACATGCCAGCAACACCACCCAGAGTCAGATGATCAAAAGAACTCAGAGAAAGTTGTCATCTGGTGCCATGTCAGCTTTTGATAAGAGAAACTTCTAGAGAAATGGCTTCCCTTTCTAACTCACAGAAGATGTCTTCTTGAACTACTGAGATGCTGTTAACAATGACTGAGCCAAAGAGATGGCTCAACAGGTAAATGTGTTTGTTGTCAAGCCTGATAGAAGAAGAGAACTCTCTCAAACATTCCTCTGAGCTCCACACAAGCAATGTAGCAATGCACACATGCATGCACGCACACATGCACACACATGATACATAAATAAAAATTAAATTTAAAACCACCATAACTAACTTTTATCAGACATATGAGAGGCACGCTGCTGCTAAGTCTTCTGCCATGTGATAATTCACTAAAGACACAGAACATGCATCTGTGAGTTTTTGTCCCTGGCAAGAAAGTGGGTGTGGCCAGTTCTCTTGTCTCAGTGATCTGTTAATAGTCACAAAGCAATCCGAGCAGAGCAGCCATGGGGATGTGAATGAGGTGTGTGTCCCTGAGCTTCCACTCTGCTGTCATGGGGATGAAGGGGAGGGCACACCTCCCGTTCTCTGACACCTTAAGGACAGATAAGAAAAGGGCAAAGACACAGATGGGAACTGCCTGGACCCCAGAGTGCCAGTGACACAGAGATTTCTCAGCCACCCACCTTATGTAATTGTCACTGAGAAACCTTTGACAGATCTTCAGGCCCTGTTGTCAACAGCAAAGTCCTCCGAAGGCAAGGAAACTATCCAGTATGGGGCTGTTTTGGCTTTAGATTAGCTATAGAAACCCTCTGGGGACACCCAGTGGTTCACACTTCATCCAAATGTATGCATGATGAATGAGGGAAAATGGTGCTGGGCCCAGCATTGGGTCTTCCTCCTGTTCTGCTAGTGGATCTTGCCACACCCTGTACCATTCTAATTTTCTCTGTCTCTGTCTGTCTGTCTCCTTGTGTCTATCTGTCTCTACCTGTCTCTATCTGTCTCTCTGTCTCTTCCCCTCAAACCCTTCTCAGGCAGGTCTCTCACGAAGTCTAGGCTGGTTACAAACTCACTATGTAGCTAAGGATGACTTTGACTATCTCATCCCCCTGCCTCCAACCCCGAGTCTGGCACTCTAGATGAGCAGCATCAGACCTGTGCTATGCAGTGCTAAGGATCAAACGCAGGGCTTCGTGTGTGCTGGGCATGCACGCTGACAACTGAGCCACACCCCCAGTCCTCTTTTTTGATGTGTTCTGAGCTGAGCTCCTGGAAGTCCCTCAAGCCTGCCCATTTGTACCTTCCTTGTCTTACCATAGTCAAGTCTCTCTTCCCAGTTACTCAGGACACAGCTCTCAGAGCCTTTGACTCTGCTCTCTCTGTCATCTGTAAATCCATCACCAATCTCAAAGCAGATCTAGAATCTAACACTTCTTACCACTGCTCCCTCTGTAGTTCAAGACACAGTTCTGATGGCTAATACCCACTTGCATTGGCATCCTGCTCCCAGGCAAGTCTCAGTGTAGCAACCAGGGTGTTCCTATTACAGAGCTCATCTGATGATGCCATGCTCTTCGGAACTCTCTGGGCTTTGGCGCAGATCCTGTGGTGACCTACAAGTTCCCCTTTATCCTCCCATCAACCCCCTGATTCCATTTGCTCATTCTTCCAACCACACTGGCCTCTGAGCTATTCTTTAGAACACATCATCCCCAGGACCTTTGCACTGTCCTTTCCCTCTTTCCAACTCCTTAACTACCTTCAAATCTTTGCTTAGATGTTATTTCTTTAGAGATCTTTCATGACCACAGTACTCAGGATTTTAGCCTCTTCTGACATCACTCCCAGGCACCAGCCACCGCTCATTTTCCTGTTTCTTTAGGAAAGCACTCTACTACTGACTTATGTCCCCAACCCATCTGTGCTGGTTAATTTTATGTCAGCTTGACATAAGCTATAGCCATGGAGAGGAGGCACCTCAATTGAGAAAATGCCTCTGTTAGACTGAGTTGTAGGCAAGCCTGTAGAGTACTTTCTTACTTAGTGATTGATGTGGGAGGGACTAGCACAGGTAGGTGATTCTATCCCTGGGTTCTATAAGAAAGCAGACTGAGCAAGTCATGAGGAGCAATCCAGTAAGCAGCACTATTCCATGGCCACTGCATCAGCTCCTGTCTCCAGGTTCCTGCCCTGTTTGAGTTGTTGTCCTGACTTCCTTCAGTGATGCACTACAATGTGGAAATGTAAGCCAAATAAACCCTTTCCTTCAAGTTGTTTTTGGTCATGGTGTTTCCATCACGGCAACAGTAACCCTAACAAGGACACCACTGTTCTGTGTTTCTCTGTACTTACCTCCTCCCAAGCTGTTAAAGGCTTTCTTCATTTTAACTTTGTATCTTCTATGATTTACTTTTACATATTTATGAAAATTTATTTTACTTTTAATGATGCATATGTGTGGGTTTGGGCACATGAATGCAGATGTCCATGGAGGCCAGAAGAGGCCATCAGATCTCCAGGAGCTGGAGTTACAGGCAGTTGTGAGCCTCCTGATGTGGGTGCTAGGAACTAAACTTGGGTCTTCTGCAAGAGCAGTATACACATTTAACTGCCGAGCCATCTCTCTAGCCAAACATGCTATGTCTTTCTATCTTGTTTAATTTTTAAAACTACAACTTTATATATATATATATATATATATATATATATATGTGTGTTTTATTTTGTTTTGTTGTTTTCTTTGAGACATGGCTTCAGTATGAGTCACTGGCTGGCCTAAAACTCACAGTATAATCAGGATGGCCTCAATCTCAAAGATCTACCTACTTCTGCCTCCCCAATGTTGGTGTTACAGGTGTGCACCATCATGCCCAGCACATATATATGCAAAATTACTTATCTGCATCCTCTTCTCATTGCTCCCAAGTACCCAAACCAGTGCCCAGCAAACAGAGATGCTCAAGCAATGAATGAATGGATTTAACATGGGTCAATTATTGAATAGAGCATTGCCGAGTCCTAGCAGCACAGTAGGGTCAGAAAGTAAAGTCAGACTGTATATAGATGAAGCTATTCCTACCAAGTTGCTTGCTCCCACCACCCCCAATCCCAGAAAGAACAAGACAATGAAAAGCAGTTGACTTGTGGGACTTCTGCTTACATGACAACCAGGAAACATTCAGGTTTGGTCCTATCTCTAGTTATTCCTGCATCCTTGGGTAGGTTCTATAAACAAGAGCCAGCCCTACCATGGCCTTGAGTTACTGAGAAGGGTACTGGCTGTGGTCAGAACTGTCAATTAAGGTGGGGATGTGTGAGAAACTGAAAAGTATGTCTACCAAAGGTTTCAGTCACGTCAAGGGCTAGCCCAGCTGTGTTGTCTTAGAAACTTCCACACCAAGCAGACACTTGCTTTTCCCAGGGCAGGTGGTGGTTCTTGGGTGTCCTCTCAGTCTGTGGTTTGCACTCCATTTACCATTATTCACCTGCCAAGCCTTCCTCTGAACTGGCACTGGGCACCCTGCCCACCTAGTGCAGCTCCTGCCTCCCCAGATGGTTGAGCCATCCTCCTGAGTTCCCCTACTGAGAAAGCTTTTCCCTACAGGACAGGCCAACGCTTTGAGACTAATTTGCTTCCCAGACCACTCCTCTGACAGATACCAGCATGGAGTGGTACGTTGGGGAGGGGAGGTAGGTACCCTTCCTCACTTCACAGGCACTGTCAAGGTCTCCCATGTTCCTAAACAGATAAGATATTAGGCCTTCCCTGAGTCACTCCAGAATCAAGGCAATGACCTAGGTCTTTGGAGAAAAGAGTTTGACTTTCAAATTAATAACCAAGAGCAACACTTACTCCTAATATCCTTAAACAAACTCTAGAAAAAATGTTTCTTCCCACTCTTCAAACAGGTCACTTGATTGTCCCTGTGGGTTTGGGGCTGTGGGGCTAAACACCTAGGTATGGTTTAGGAAGGTATAGGAACAAATGTCCCTCAGAAGTGCCAGGGTGCTCAAAAACTGAGCTGAGACCCTCTAGGAACCGGGCAGGGTGGATTGACCAGACGAATTCTCAGAGATCTGGGTCACACTCAGGTGAAGCCCCCTGAGGATCCAGGTCTGACTGCAGGCTAATACGACCCTGTCTGTCTAATAGACAAGAGCTCTGAGCCCACATGATTTCCTCAAAGTGTCTGCAGGTAGTCCTCTGGGAATGCTTTCATTTTTAAGCTTTCTCTCTCAAACAGAGCATCCCCAGACAGGCTTCAGGCTGGGCCCTTCAGCTACCAAGTCCTCAGACAACACACATTTGTTTTACCCACACCTCTCATGAGATGGTGAGGGATGAAGTGCTGAAGTGAATGGAACAGTCTGTGGAGCCAACAGATGCGGGCATAGAAGGCCAGACACATCCCTGGCTCCTACTGGTGGCTAAGGAGGCTAGGCTACAGACTCCTAGAACCATCCTCCACACTTTGAGCCTTCTGTAACATAGGGGCTGGGGAATGAGGGGAGGGGCGGGGCAGGGGTCACTTTGTGACTAATAACCCAATCATGGAAAATGACAGTTTCCTGAGCCACTGTACCAGAGGTGGCCACAGAACTCTTTATGATGTGGCCAAAAATTCCTCCTGCCGCCGCAGCCCTAGAAAATGGGTCAAAGATATCTTCTATGGAACTCTCAAAGCGGGGGCTTAGCTCACACCTTCTACTCCTGTGTCACCAACCTGAAAACACTGGAGCTGTTTTGACAACAAGGTCATTTTCCTTGCTGTGAGCTCAGCCTTGACTCGCAGTCAGTCATCAGTCCTCTCCTGCTTGCTCCTCCTTGGGGGAATGATTAGCTATGGAAATCACAAAGGCTGTCTGGTGCTTTTCTCTGGAAATGTGTTCATAGTGTCTCTGAGGTCTGCAGGAGTATCTAATCCTAAGACACTTACAAATGGCTAAGGACTATGTTGGCCTAAATATCTGTCATCTAAGATGACATGCTCTCTTTCTCTTTGTGTGTATGTGTGTGTATTCACTGGTGGGTGTACATGTGTATGTACAGGCACACATGCATGTGCGTATATGGGCCGGGTGTAGAGGCATCAGGTAGAACAGTGGTTCTCAACCTTCCTAATGCTGAGACCCTTTAATACAGTTCCTCATGCTGTGGTGATCTCAAATCATAAGATTATTTTTGTTGCTACTTCATAATTGTAATTTTGTGACTGTTATGAATCAATCATAATAGAAATATTTTTGGAGATAGGAGTTTGCCAAAGACCCACAGGTTGAGAACCACTGAGGTAGAGTGTAGGTGTTCCTCATCAAGGTGCTGTCCACCTTACTTGTGTCTCCCTGTCTGTAACTCACCTATTAGGCTAGGCTGTCATCTTCCAGTTCTGGAGACATGAAGTGTGTATGTCAGTACACCTGACTTGTCTTCACATGGGTTCTAGGAATTAAACTCAGGTCCTCATGCTTCGACAGCCAGAACTTTAGCCGCTGAGCCACCTCAGGTGTTTGGCACTTGGCAGCAGCTGATGGCTGGCCACTAGATCCAATACATATGGCACTTTCCTTCTAAATGCCAAACATCCCATTGGCAGCATGGTATGGTACATCTTGCACCTGGTCTGCATTCAGTGCTAGGATGAGCTGTGGACCCTGGGCCACCTCTCCCAGCATGCTGAGAGTTAGCTACTTCCCAGATATTGGGCATGGCCTTTTATTGCAAGGGTTGTGGTGGAAGCCATAGGAATGAAGCAACAGACTGAATTGTGTTTGCAGCTCAGGCTTATGCTGACTCATAGAAGACATGTGTGGAGGTGAGTAAGGGGCCCCTGCTTTCAGACAGTGGTAGAGACAGAATGTGCTTAGCTCTGAGAGCTCCAGCCATTCCCCCTGCAAGCAGGGATGGGATCTCCAGCATGGACATCCCGAAGGAGAAGTTGGCTCTTAATAGCTCAGGATGGGTTGACCTAAATGTCAGTCACCCAAGATGACGTTTCCTTTGGTCCAGAAGCCTCATCTGATCTGCTCTCTGGCTATGACTGGGTAAGGGCTGATGGCCTTGTCCTGACAGGACCCTAAGAAGCCTCTAGTCAGTCTTTAGTAAGAGATAAGAGGTCCTGTGTCTGCCTGGCATAGTGCCGGGCTTTTGCTGACTCATAGGATTCTGCCTGGAGTCCAAGGCCCAAAACAATGATTCAGGCAGCCTGGAATCCAGGAAAAACCAGCTTCACTTTCCACCAGAGAGACCAGCCATCTGGGCATGAGCTCACTAGACAGACAGTGACAGGGACAGTGGGAAACTGCCCATTCTTTATAGGCAAGAAGAAACAGAGGCTGAGTTTTGTGCTGAAACATTCTTTGAAAAGCCCATATCAACCCATCTAAAATTAGCTTTCCGCATCTAAATCACTTCCTGTTACAGAAACCACAGGCCCAATGTTTCAGTCATCACCCTGCCTGCTAAAAAGGGGGTGGAGGCCAGTGATGTAGAGGCGCTGCACACCAAAAACTATAATGATTCAAAGGAGACATAGAAATCAGGAGCCTTTCTCCCTCACAGCATAAGGACTGCTATGCAAGTCCATGTTGGGTACTGCTGCAGCAACAGGGTACAAATATGTGCACCACATGCATACGCACACAACCAGACTCACATACGTATGGACATGGACCAGAGTCATTCTCCATTTCTGCAGAAGGACTCCCCCAGGGATTGTCTCAGCACACCTCTACTGTGGCTCTTGTCTTTTATTTGCGAGACAGAGTCTCTCTACAGACCCCTGACCATCCTGGAACTCACTATGTAGACCAGGCTGGCCTTAAACTCACAGACACCTGCCTGCCTCTGCCTCTCAAGTTCAGGGATTAAAGTGTGCCACCAAGCCCAGCTGCTCTGGCTCTTCTAAACACAGGGTGCATGAAGAGAGGAAGGCAGATGTCTGGCCTGTTTGCTGTGCCTACAGCTCTTTGACTTCTCTTAAGGGCTCTGTCTATTGGGCTACAAAGAAGCAAGGTTAGCTCTGTGCTTGGCACTTACCTGGTCTAAGTCTTTGTTTCAGCTACTGCCCAATGTTTCCTGGGTAGGATAAGCCAGGTGGGACATGGGCTAGAGATGTAAAACAAGTCAGAGGCCATCTCTGCATGCAGGGAGCTAAAGTGGAAGCCGCCGTTTGAATTTCAAAGCCAGAAACCTCTGTTGTTCTTCCCTCTGGCTCCAGGTCTGCACTGCAGATGCCAGCAGCTGTGACAGATGAGCAGCATAGCCACCCAGGGGAAGCTGATATGTGTCACAAACCTAGTGAGCCTCAGTCAGTGCCACCGGGCAAACTATGAGGGAAACTGGAGATGCACCTGATTGTTTAAGCTTGCTGCTGTTCTAGGACCCTTAGCAGCAATGCCCAGTGTACAGATGTTCCTCAGTAGATGCCTATGAGAAATAAAACAGAGATGGAAGACTGGATGATGATAGCACTGAGTACCTACCAGCTCCCAACCTGGGCACAGAAGGCAGTGTGTCCCTAAGAGGAGTCTCTACAGTGGGGCTGTTAGGATGACAGGTACCTGTTTGCTTTCATAGGAGTGATCCAATAGGGTGGCCTTGGTGGCTTTGTCTTGCAAGTATAATGGCTAGCCTAGGTGAAATCATTTTCAGAATGACAGAGGCCTGACATCAAACGGTAGTCTTCCTATAATGATGATAGAAGTGTGTCCTTTATGCCCTTCAGTACTCTGTGGTAAAGAGACACAACCTCCAGGTAACTGGGATGCCAGGTGACCATGCATACTCTCACGAGCATGGCTTATGCATTTAGTAAATATTTTAGGTTCCTTGGAAGAGAAATCCAGTTGAACACTCACAAGGCCTCAACTTGGGGTACCAGGGATTCACAGTCCTCCACATTTGATCATACCTGGCTAGAAGTAATAGAGAGCTTTCATCCAAGGATGTGGAGGATCAGGGAGAATCCAGAGCTCCTCACAGGCTATTGGGGTAACTGTGAGGTTAAGGAAGCAGGTGGGAGCTGTCGGCGCTGGAATGGCTCTCGTCTGAGTCAACAAGGCTAGATCTGGGTCTTCCTAGAGAGCTGAAACACCTGTCCTAGGGGTAGTCAGCGTCCGTCTACAGAACAGACTATTTCCACATGTCTCCTTTAAGTTAGGTCCTAACTAGGCACTGAGGATCCAATGAAAAGATAACTGTGTTCCTCTATAATCACATGTTCCATTGAGGACAAGTAAGTATAAGGGTCTGTTGTTGTTGTTGAATAGGATTTCAAGTAGCTCGGGCTGGCCTCAAACTCACTATGTAGCTTCAGACAACTTTGAACTTCTGATCTTCCTGCCTCCATCTCTAAAGTGCTGTGATTACAGAGGTGTGTGTCACCATACCCAGTTTATATGGTTTGGGGGAATCGAACCAGGGGCTTTGTGCATGCTAAGCAAGCACTCTTACCAACTGAGCTACATCCCCAAGCCCCCAAGAGAGGTAATTATAATACCAACTTGTGAGTACAAAACCAGAGCGGTCATAGGAAGAGATGGGGTGCTGTGGGTGCACAGAAAATGTACATACAAGCCAGTCTAGGGGCAAGGTACAGTTCTGGCAGATGGTCATAGAACTCAACAGGAATAAAGTATCACTAAACTGAATGAAGAGATCAAGAGATTATGGTCAACTGGTTGCATACCTAGAGTTCAGTGAAATTGACTATGGAAAATCTAGCATAATTTCCCGCAGTAGTGGATAGATTTTAAAACGATACCAGCAACGGAGACTACTCATTCGGAAAACACCGTATACAGCTGTTGGGTTTTGGATAGGGTTGAATGATTCAAGGGAACAGAGATGGGCTACTGGGGAATAAGGAGTCTATAAGAAGAGGTAATAGTGCCACGGACAGACAGAAAGAGGGGCAACAGCATGGTGGAGTCTCTGAAGAGATTCAAAGCCCACACTGCAGAGGGGAGAACCTTTTCTTAACCCCTTTGAGCATTGGGGAAGATTCACGGCAAAAGCCTATAGCCAGGTTCTCTGATTCCCTGGCATGAGGCTGCAAAGTGGGTGGGGAAGAGCAGGATGTGGTACCCCTTCCATGTAAACTCGCTACCTAGGGGAGAGGGCCTGGCATAAGCAAAAGGACTCGCAATGCCTCAGGAGATGCCTGGATGTATCTGTGAGAGGCCAACCAGGGCAAGACAACACTGGTTATCAGCACTGTTGCTCAAGTATGACTAGCAGGGTCCTCACCCTTGCATTAAGATATGAAAAATAGGGCTGGAGAGATGGCTTAGTGGTTAAGAGCACTGACTGCTCTTCCAGAGGTCCTGAGTTCAATTCCCAGCAACCACATGGTGGCTCACAACCACCTGTAATGGGATCCAATGCCCTCTTCTGGTGGGTCTGAAGACAGCTACAGTGTACTCACATACATTAAAAAAATAAAAGTAAGTATTTTTTTAAAAGGATATGAAAATAGGTATAGAATATTAAAAGCAAATTTTTATTTTAGATCACAGATTTTGAACCTGTGAGTCATGACCTCTTTAGGGGTTGGAATGGCCCTTTCACAGGGGTCACATAGCAGATATCCTGTATCTCAGATATTTACATTACAATTCATAATATTAGCAAAATTACAGTTATAAAGTAGCAACAAAAAAATTTTACGGTTGAGGCCACCACAACATGAGGAAGTGTATTAAAGGGTGACAGCATTAGGAAGCTGAGACCACTGTCTTAGACAAAGTGAAAGGAATTATTGCATGTTTTATGTGAAATCGGTTAATCCCACAACCACCTTATAAAGTAAATATTAGTGTCAAACCTAATTTCTTAGATGAGAAAATGACTAATAAAGATGGTTGAAAAATAGAAGAAATAATTTTTAAAAGTTTGAATGCTTGGCTAGGAAGCGGCAGAGCTAGACTTCAATCTTGGTGGGCGTCCGACTTCAGTCTATGCTGGTCAGCATGGTATCACTTTGTCCCCTGGAAGTGGGAGACTAGACAGGAATTCCAGAGATAAAATCAACAAAACAAACATCAGAGTCTTCTCACATACAAGGATTGTTTCTCTTCCAGGCATCCTAAATCCTAATTCTATCAAAATTAAGATCTGCATAATATTTTTCACAAAGCTGGACAGGCTAACTGTGAAACTCATATCAGAGAATCCCTCATTTTGGGGAATGAAGGTGGAAGATTCAGCCTATAGTATATCAAAATATGAAGGACACTCAACACCATGGAACTGATGCCGATGTAAACATGTAAGCCCATAGGTCAGAATGAGAATCCTGAAGAACCACATGTTATCAAGTAACAGCTGAAGGTTGGGTAGGAATGATTACCTCAATTCTGTCTTATTTGCTCTCAATTTGGTTTACCCCTAATGTGGTTAATAATTAGGAGTACAATGATCTTCGTGTACTTCTTATATAATAAGGATGAGGATGCATATGAGTATAGTACCTCATTGCCATTCTTCCTCTCTCATAAGCACACCCCAACTTTGATGATTTTGGCAGCTTATATAGAATGAGGTATCCATCAGAAAAGTCCTGGATTCCAATACTTGTTGCCTTCTACAGTCTAGTTCACGTGAGCAAGAGAAATAGTGTTCTGCTCTCGACAATGCCATACTTAGTAAGGCCAATGTGAATTCTAGGACTTGAAAATGTCTGTTGCCAGTTGTGATGTTAGCTTTAACAGTCAGTGTGACACAACCTAGAATTAACTCAAAAGAGAGTCTCAAAGGACTGTGTACTTGGTTGGCCTGTTGGCATATCTGTGAGAAACAAATACTAATTAAGTTTATTGATATGGGATGACCCAGCCCACTGTGGGTGGCACTGTTCCCAAGGCTGAGGTTCCTGAACTGCATAAGAGTGAAGAAATGGAGCTGAGTGCAAGCAGGTAAGTGAGCATACATGTATTCATCTCTCTCTGCTCTTGACTATGGATATCTGATGACTACTCTCAGGCTCTTGCTGTTGTGACTTCCCTGGAGTGACAAACTCTTAACTAGAATTGTGAGCTAAATAAACCCTTTCTCTCCTTAAGTTACTTTTTGTCAGGGTATTTTATCATAGCAACAGAAATAAACACAGGACACTGAGAATATCAGCAATTTATTCTAGCTGTGTAGTCTTAGGGCGTCTTCTGTTTATGTATACTCTCCTTTAATAAGCAGACCTACTACTGTAGAGTCTACTGTAGGGACATTTCATATCATTGTGAAATAGATGAAGCTTTCAATAAATAATTTGAAGACAGTTGTTCATTAAATTGCTTAGCAATACTTTTATCCTTAAATAACAGAAAAAATCAACTCAAATTGACTTAAGCTATACAGGAAATGTTATCAGCCTATATAAAGACAATGTCCAAAATAGGTTAGGTATCAGAACAAAGCTGACAACAGAATAGCCAGTGGTTGGAGATCAAATAGGGGTCCTCTGTTGAATCAAAGGCAAAAAGTAACAAGGGCCATGACAAGTTCAGCCCTGGGGGGCAGTGCCCAATGTATAGACTGAGATGGGAGTATCTCCCATCTGAGTGGCACTCCACTGCTAAAGCATTTTGCCCAAGCTTTGGGACTGCCCCTCATTGCTTTTGGGGCATGGCTGGAAACAGAAGGTTAGAGTAACATGGGGACAGAAAAAGCCATGGACAGGAATTGATACAGAACAGGGACTGGAAAGAGCAAGAGGTCTATGTCTGTTCACATGCACGGGACAGGTAAGGATGGAATCATCACCTACCCGTTTCTCTAATGAGGAGTAAAATGTCTTCTACCCACAGATGGACAGCCCCAATTCCCTTCAGTTAGCCAAGTTAGAGAGGAAAGAACCTGCCCATCTGTCAGGGCCAAAGAAAGTCATTCTTTCCATGGAAAGATACCAGAGGTACTCAAGGAAGAGGGTGAGTCCTTCTAGACCATGGTCCAAAGGCCTGGGGACGACGGCTAGAGATGCTGCAGCCTTACCTGCAGGAAGTGGAATGTTGGGGGTGGTGTGGTTCAGAAAAATACCCTTTGGGTTTTATTGATCCACTTCTAAGTTTACCATGAAAGTTCAGCCCAGAATGGCCACCCACTCTGCAGTGACTTCAGAGGAAACTTGTGGGGATTGAAGTGCTCCATCCCAGGAAGGGGGGAAGAGGAGGAGATTGCCCTTGAGGTTAAGGTGTGAGATGCACACCACAGAAGACCTTTCAGTGCTGAGACTTCCTGTGTCCACCTCCAGAGCCTCTCAGAGACCAGAAGAAGGTAATGAGTTCATTAGACTCTTCACAGGAAGGCAAGTTTTCTCCATCATTTTACAGCCAAGTGGCATGCCTCAACAGGGCAGGCATGTAAATGGATTCACTATTTAACTTATTTATGCCACAATGCAGGATTCACTTTGAAAGGGAGAGTGACCAGGGAGAGGACAATGGTACAGCTCACTAAACACCCCCACCCTACTCCTAGCCCCACCCACCCCTACCCCACCCAACCCCTAGCCCCACCCACATAGTCCCACCTCACCCCTTACTCCATCCCAGCCCTACCAGTAGTCTTGTCTTAGGGACCTCCATTCAGGCAAAACCAGTTATCAATGACTTTGAGGAGGGAAAGCTTCAATATAGACCAAAATGGAGCAAAGTTGGAGATTTCTTAGGAGACATTTTTGACGCAGAGGTTACTAAAGAGGTGGTTGGGGGAGGAATGACCCTTACCCAAGTATAGGTGTGAGCTTATCCAGGGGCTCACTCCTCTACAGTGGAGACTGGGTGGGTCTCAACTCTCATCTCTAAAGGGTAGTAAGAAACAGGACCATGCAAAATAGACCTTGTGATGATGGTACCATGGAATAAGCTCTTTGGCACCATAGGTCTTCTTGTACAAGTGACGTTTAAGGCAAAGCATCATGACAGGATGCATACAGAGGACTCTGGGTGAAACCTGCATTTTCATTCCAGTCAGTTAGAAGTTCCAGTGTGTGCGCTGTCTAACCATTGAACCCTGTAGCAAAGCGGTTCTTCAGACAATGCAGGAAGCTTTACGGGTGGTTCTCAACCTGTGGGTCTCGACCCCTTTGGGGGGCTGCCTATCACATACCCCGTATATCAGTTATTTACATTACAATTCATACCAGCAGCAAATTACAAGTAGGAACAAAACAATTTTATGGTTGGGGGTCACTACAACATGAGGAACTGTATGAAAAGGTCGCAGCATTAGGAAGGTTGAGAACCACTGTCCTAGATGCTAAATGAGCCTGCATCTCCTCTTTTATCTTCCCCTTAAGGCTTGAGGTGACACTACTCTCTTATCCGGTTCTTAAGGACAATCTCCACAAGACACATGGTAGGAATTTTCCCTCAGTATCTGTCCTGTAGGTCCTCAAGTAAGAGTCTAGGATGCAGAATTCCCCCTTGAGAAAGTCAGTGTTCCTGCTTTATACAGAATACTAACTCAGACTAGAGTAGTTAGGGGCAAATGACCTCATTCCTGCTTTGAGGATGGAATAAATCAAAAGCCACTCCAGGGAATACCCCAGAAGGCAGACCCAGATGGAGGAAGGAGAAAATAAATAGGGAAAAGGTAGACAAAGCTAAGGAGAGTCAACAGGATACATCTCATCATTGCATACCATTGGAAGTGTGCCAACATGGCTTCCTGGAGCAGCTCTAACCACTGATCTCCCAAATCATATGACTCCAACACTTTCCTGCATTTCTGCAGCCATGGTCAAGATATAAATCCTGGGTGTGGCAACCAAGTTCAGGTTCACTGGGTCACATCCCACCTGCTCTGTACCCTGAGTGCCTTCACCATCCAAACAGCTCCTTTCATCCCTATTACATACACGAGACTGAGTAGGAACCCTGTTGCTGGAGTTTTTCAGTGGAGCCTAAGCCCTGGTATCCCTAATGAACCAGGTTTGACTACACACTCTCAGTTTGCTCATTAAAAGAAACAAGTGATATTGAAAAGACAGAGAAAGGAATGTATTCAGTGCAGCTGTGCTGGGAAGATGAGCCAATGGAGAGACACATGGACACCCTGGCCCATCCCCGGAGTCCTGACACGGGGTTTAGGTTTAAATAGAGGACAACAGGCAAGCATACCTAAGGTTGAGGTATGACCCTGCCCACCACTGACCCACCATTTTTCTTGGCTCCAGTCTGTGCTGCAAAGCAGTCTGACAAGCCAGAGCCACATAAGTGACAGGCAACTTCCTCCTCTGCATGTGTGATGGTTTGTACATGCTTGGCCCAGGCAGTGGCACCATTAGGAGGTGTGGCCCTGTTGGAGTAGGTGTGTCATTATGGGTGTGGGCTATAAGACCCTCCTCCTCAATGCCTAGAAGGCAGTATTCTGCTAGCAGCCTTCAGAGAAAGATGTAGAACTCTCAGCTCCTGCACCATGCCTGCCTGGATGCTGCTGTATTCTCACCTTGATGATAACGGACTGAACCTCTGAACCTGTAAGGCAGTCCTAATTAAATGTTGTTCTTATAAGAGTTGCCTTGGGGGCTGGAGAGATGGCTCAGCAGTTAAGAGTGCTGGCTGCTCTTCCAGAGGTCTTGAGTTCAATTCCCAGCAACCACATGGTGGCTCACAACCATCTGTAATGGAATCCAATGCCCTCTTCTGGTGTGTCTGAAGACAGCTACAGTGTACTCATATAAATAAAATAAATCTTTGAAAAAAAAAAAAAAAGAGTTGCCTTGGTCATGATGTCTGTTCACAGCAGTAAATCCCTAACTAAGACAGTGTGGCACTAGGTTTCAGCTTTACCCTCCTTGAGCATGACATTCGTGGGAAGACATTCCTGGGAACATTTTAATTCTTTGGAACTGTTTCAGCACTCAGATAGTACAAGTCAAGCCAGGATGGCCACACCTCTGCAACACCTGTCTGTTTCCTCCGCACTTCCCTCACCTTAGTGACATCCATCCTTTTCCCAATTCCTTCGGGGCCCATTGCATACTGTCCCCTCCCCTGAAGCCTTCCTAAGCCCCCAATTCAGAGAATGCTGTCCCTTCTGTCATTACATTGACAATTTTCTTCTTGAGAAATGTCTTCTTTGTTATTTATTGTCCCACCTGGATGGTTGTATCCTACTAGAAGCAGCTTCTTACAGAAATGATGTTTTTGGTTTTTGTTTTTATTTCTCCTTACTGTGCTTTGCTTCATTTCAGCAAATCATTCAGAGAATCAGCATTTTGCCTTGAGCCTCTTGTAAATTTTCCCATCAGAGTTAACTAACGGGGTTAAAAGATTATTGCTCCAGCTTCAGACACAGCTAGATTGGTCTCCAAGTCCTCTGACCCTCTACACTCGGGAATATCCCTTTGCTGAAAGAGACTTGTGGTGATTTGAATAGGTTTGGCCCCCAAAGACTCTGTGTTTGGATGCTTGGCCCACAGGGAGTGGCACTATTAGAAGGTGTGGCCTTGTTGGAGCTGGTGAGTCACTATGGGCTGGGCTTTGAGGTCTCATACATAAGCTGAAGCTACACCCAGTACAGAAGATAGTTTCCTCATGGTTGCTTTTGGATCAAGATGTAGAACTCTTGGTCCATCATGCCATGATGATAATGTATTAAACCTCTGAAACTGTTAACCAGCCCAAATTAAATGTTTTCCTTTATAAGAATTGCCATGGTCATGGTGTCTCTTCACAGCAAAGAAACTCTAACTAAACAGGGACTATGCCTGTATTATACCTGGTCCAACTCTATCTCGTTCTGTAATGGTTTTCTCTAACTCAGAAGTTTATGTGCATTCAGGATTAATCTGCAACAAAACCTAAACAACAACTGGTCATACTCAGGCCTCTCTCTGTAGTGAAAAACCAACCAACCAAAAATTGTTCTTTCAAAAGGAGGGGGGATGAGTTTTCTGATGTGCTTCAGAGGGCTAGAACAGCATACCCAGGGGGGGAAATACAAAGAAAATGGCTTAATTATAAAAGTACAATTTTAAAATTCCAACAGAAACAGTGAATGTGATTATCACATAATACAGGAAGCAAAAAGAACAAATTAGTGAGAAAAACTGGACAGTAATTTTCCAACTAATTGAAGGAAAATCATAAAATCAAGAAATGAAGTACTGGAAAAAGTTAGACAAGTAAGGTATGCAAGACAGGTGTGCTGGGAAGAGAACTTTCTGCACTGGCATGAGGACCTGAGTTTGAGTCCCTAGGACTTACACAACTGCTGAGCAAGGTGTGCACCTATAATCCCAGTCTGGGAAGATAGAGGTGGAAGGATTCTTGGGGTTCACTGGACAGTTCATCTTGCCATTTGGTGATCCCCAGGTTCAGTGAAAGAAATTGTCTCATCATCATCATCATCATCATCATCATCATCATAATGTGAGTGGTGTCGGCAGGTGGAAGACACCCAGAAGCTCTTTGGCAGGCAGGCAGGCAGGCAGGCAGGTGCCACTGCAATGAGCAAGTGCATGGTGGGGAGAAGGGAGAGAAAGAGAAGTGCAATGATTTGTGCACTGTGAAGAAGGAAGTAGAAACAGCTTGCTCTGAGTAGCCTGTGCTGCCACCTGAGGCCATGGTGATGTCTGGACCCATGCTGCTGCTGAGGGCTATGTCTGGGTCTATGGCCCTGCTGTAGCAGGGATCTGTGTTGATATCTGTGGTCCAAGTTACCACCAAAGGCCATCCATGTTACCACCAAAAGTCCATGGTCTGGGCTGTTGCCTAGAGCCATGTTGATGGTTGATGGCTGATGGCTGATGGCTGAGCTGAGCCGGGCCCACCCCTCACCAGCCACAGCATGTGGGAAAGCTGGCCCTGCCTCTCTCAGGCTGCAGCACTTGAAGGAGAGGGAGGGGAGGGGAGGAGAGAGAGAGAGAGACAGAGACAGAGAGACAGAGACAGAGAGAGACAGAGACACAGAGAGACAGAAACAGACAGACAGACACACACACACACACACACACTAGAGAGCACCTACCTGCCTCAGGCTAGAGAGCTGACCCTGGTGACAGGGTGTAGAAGAGTCGGCTGGCTAACCAACTCAGCTGCCAATCAGGCCAAGATCCAGGGTTTTGAGTTGGCCCATCCCAACATTTATCCCATCCATGATCTGCTGGAGCACATGAAGGGGTCTACTTCAAAACTGCAAAACTCCAAACTGCAGGATCTCCATGACATAGGGCAACAAGAGGAATATCCAAGAGGAGTCCTGGTAAGGATTCCATATTGATGGTGTGGCAGAAGCCAGAGGCCTAGAACTAGACCAATGACTCATTGAAATGAACATTTGCAAGTAAAGCTATTTAGGCAAAAGGGTACACTGTGGGACACACTGTGACACATCACAGCTTCTGCAGAGAGATGTATTTTTTTGTTTGTTTGAATCTTTATTTTTTGTTTTCTTTTGAGAGAGAAGTTGCAAGGGCAGAAGGCAGATATGGAGGGACTGGGAGATGAGTGGGGACAGATACGTGACTCAGTACAAATTTAATAAAAAGAGAAAATAATAATTAATCATAATAAACAATAATGATGATGATGTGGAGAGCAATTGAGAAAGACACCAAACGTTTGCCTCTAGTTTTCATACTCACACACAGTTTAAGCACATAAACACACACACATGTACACATACTTGCAAACAATCAAGTAAATGCCTGAGGTATGAGGAGATAGAACCTGTCCATATTAGGGTAGAGCTGTGAGGAGAGCAGCAGAAGCCCAGAGTGTGTGAATGTATGCTGTTGACACAGGCTTGACCACCAAATGCCGCAAACCCATGGAGGAATGCCAAGGCCTCCCCTACAACCTGAGATGAAGCTTCAAGAAAAATTGAAAAGTCTTCCATGGATCCATGTGTGGATGTTGATCGTGTGTGCTGAAAATGACCACCACATCACTGCCCCTGCAAGTTTATAGCCGGAAGACTGCTCCCTAGAGAGACGGCTCATAAATATTAGCTGAACTCATCTCCTTGATCCAGCTGCATACCATAAACCCTGCCTCCTTGTTTATCTGTATATATGCCTGTAAACCCACTTCCTTGTTCAGCTATAAACAATAATCCCACTTTCCTTTCCAACTCTATATAATAAACACACCAAGCTTCCTGGGGTTTGCAGTTTTTCCATCCAGGAGCCCAGTCCTCCTGGAAGCTTTCTGTGTGTCCATCTGTTTGTCTGTTCTTCAGTCATTCGTTGCCATTAGTCAGGTCAAGTCCCTAGAGCCATTCAAGGACATGGCATAGCTGTCAACTCACATGAGGTATTCACTCTCACTAAGTAAACAAATGATATGATTAAAATATTTCAGATGTACATAAATACATGCAAGGGTTAGTTTTAATTGTCAACTTGACATGATCTAGAACCATCTAGAAAGGGAGTCTCAATAAGGAATTATTTAGATTAGATTGGCCTATGGACAAGTCTGTGGAAGACTGCCTTGAATACAGTTATCAAGATGGGAAGACTCAGCCCAATGTGGGCAGCACCATTCCCCAAGCAAAGGATCTTAGATTGTGTAAGACTGAGCACTAGAACACATGCTCTAATTCATTGTGTTCTGCTCTTGACTGTGGATGTGATATGACCCGTTGCTTCCAGTCCCTTCTGCCTTGAGCCCTGTCTCCCCTCTCTCCCCACAGTGATGGACTGTAACCTGGAACTGTTAGCCAAACACACCCTTACTTCATTAAATTGCTTGTGTCATTGTATTTTATCACAACAACAAGAGAAGAAGGTAAGACACATTTCAAAGAGGAAATAGTAACGTTAACAGCAGTTTAGTGATGAGGTTCTGCTGCAGACTGGGGAGTCAGGGAAGAGTGCTGAGGAGAGAACCAGTGTGCTGAGTCCTGGATGAAAAGAAAGCAAAACATGAGAAGTCCTCTAAGGAGGAAGGCTAGGTAGTCAGCAGCAAAGAAAAAACAGTTAAAGAAAAAAATGAGGTCAGGATGACCACAATGAGGCAAGAGGGTGGGGCAGAGTGAGGTGCTGAAAGCCTATGAGAGTAGCATATGTAAGAAAATAATTTGCATAAAGGAAGACTAGAAACCTCTTAAAGGTCCACAGGTAACAGAAAGGACATGCATGGGGGAAAGCCCACTGTGCACAAATGCTCGAGAAAGCCAGAGGTATGCAAATTACCAAAGCAGGATCACATCCCTCTGGGGCAGAAACTGAAGCAGGGCCCACAGAGGAACAGTATTTACAGGCTTGCTCATGATGGCTTTTTTTAATAGAGTCCATGCCACCTGTCTAGGGATGGTACTTCCCACAGTGGGCTGGGCCCTTCAAGACCAATTAGCAATCAAGAAAATGTCCCACGGGCTAGAGTGACGGAGGCAATTCTTTAATGGAGATTTCCTCTTGTCAGGTGTGTCAAGGTTATGTCACAGTGTTGACCGTGGTTAGCCATCCCTACCACAGAACTTCTAGCTTCTCTTCCAGATCTGCCTCCAGTGTACTTTGGAAGTAAACTCTTGATAAAGATTCTCTGAGACTGCTACTATTCACATGTCTCTCTGTTCAGTTTTTGTTTATTCCAGAACACAAGAACCTGGAAATCTCAGCAGGTGCTGACCAGACTCTGATATCTACTGATAACTCATTGAGCAATGGGGAGAGTGGTAGGCAGAGAGAATGGGGAAGTAGGCTGGGAAAAGAAGATGATCAAGCATAGCCATGACTGTAGGAGAAAAGCATGCTGGGAGAACTTCAGCCTAGACAATGCTTGCTTTGATTAAATGGAGAGTGGCCCTGTCACAAGTAGAGATATTTACATTATGATTCATAACAGTAGCAAAATTATAGTTATGAAGTAGCAACAAAAATAATGTTGTGGTTGGGGTCACCACAACCTGAGGAACTGTAGTAAAGGGTCTCAGCACTAGGAAGGTTGAGAACCACTGTTCTAGATAAAAGATGGCAGTAAATTGGACCTGGGTCTTATTTTAAAAACACCTGTTGCATATATTTTGATATATTAGCATACATCCCCTATAATGTACTTGGGTGATAGTCACCCTCCTACTCCTTTCTCCCCTCAACTCTTGCTGGGTCCCTTCTTTCAAAGAGTCTTCTCTCTTTCATGTCTTTAAAAATTACCTGTTATCTATATTCTGCTTATGATAGGAAGCATGTCATATTTGTTGTGCAAAGCCTGGCTTATTTTGCTTAACACAATCTCCACCTCCATCCATTTTTCTGCAATTGACACATTTCATTTTCCTTTATTGCTGAACTATATACCTGACTGTGTGTATATGTAATTTTTTTTACACATTCTTCTATTGCTGGGCATCTATGCTGGTTCTACAGTGTCACCATAAACAGAGGTGCACAGAGATGTCTGGAGTCAGCTGACTTGGATTTCCTTGGGTATGTACCAAGGAATGGCATGACTGAATCTCATGATGTCTCTATTTTTAGTTTTTTGAGGAGACTCTATTCGGACTTCCATGGTGGCCACACTAATTTACATCCCCCCCACGTGAGAATTCTCCCCCTTCACACATACTCAGTGCCATTTATTGTTTTCTCCGTGATAGCCATTCACACTGGTTGAAAGGAAACTCTAGGTAGTGATAACTTCCATTCCCCTAATGGCTAAAGATACCTAACACTTCTTTGTGCATTACCTGTCATTCGTGCTTCTTTGGAAAACCGTCTGATTAGTTCATTTTTCCACTTGTCCTTTGGATGGTTTTTTCCTTGAATCTTCTAGATATTTTGATTATCCTATCAGATAAGTATCTGGCAACAATAATCTCCCATTCTCTAGACCAGTGGTTCTCAACCTTTCTAAAGCCGTGAGCCTTTAACACAGCTCCTCATGTTGTGATTAAACCCCCACCATAAAACGATTTTTGTTGCTAGTTCATATCTGTAAATGTGCTACTGTTATGAACTGTAATGTAAATATTTTTGGAGACAGAGGTTTACCAAAGGGGTCATGACCCACCGGTTGAGAACCACTGCTCTAGGCTGTCTCTTCACTCTATAGATTGTTTGCCTTGATGTGTGGAAAATTTTTAATTTGATGCCATCCCAGTTTTCAATTCTTGCTTTTATTCTCTGAGTTACTAGTGCCCTAAAGTTATTGATTCTTCTTATGTCTTGAAACACTTTCTCAGCATTTCTTCTAGTAATTCTAGAGCCCTGGGTCTTAAATTAAGTTCTTTGATCTATTTGAAATTGAATTTTGCACAAAGTGAGAGATATGAGTTTCAATCTTTTACATGTTTCCCCAGCACCATTTGTTGGAGATTGTCTTCTTTCCAGCAAATGTCTTTGTCAAAATAGCCAGGAAATGGAACTGGTCTAGATGTACACAACAGAATTTCATTCTGCAGCAGAGAAAAATGGAATCATGTTTATAGGAAAATGGATAGAATTAGAAATTATTATATTTAAAAACATAGCCAAACTCAGAAAGACAAACACCACGTTTTCTTTCAAATATAGAAACTAGATTTTAAATAATATATTAGTGTATTGGTATATATTAGTATGTATAATATACATACATATACATGAATGTGTTTTATGTGTGTTTGTGTGTATGTGTCTGTGGAAGGTCATAAACTAGAGGGTGTCATCATGAAAGGGGAACACAGACAGTAATGGCATGCATTACTGTCATA
Organism: Rhynchomys soricoides; assembly: GCA_019843965.1. Taxonomy (NCBI): domain Eukaryota; kingdom Metazoa; phylum Chordata; class Mammalia; order Rodentia; family Muridae; genus Rhynchomys; species Rhynchomys soricoides. Next base: position 3,759,048 of record JADRCH010000121.1, read on the forward strand.
ATGCATGTCATAGTGTCATAGTAAAGTCATAATGGTAAGAAGGAAGGGATACCTCCAAAAAGGGGCAGAAAGGGGTGCAGTGGGGAGGAAGTGTATGCGAAAATTCCAACTAAAATCCTTGATTCTGTGTGCTGACAAATTTAAATTTAAAAATAAGGAGTCGGATGGCTGCAATTGTACAGGTTTACTTCTGAATCTTCTATCCCATGGGTGTATGTGTTATGAAGTATAATACACAGGGGAGGGGGCAGGGTTAACCTGGCGGGCCCATCCAAGGTGTCTCCCTGAGAATCACACCATGCATCAGACCTGGTATAAAGAAGGCGTATTTGGGAGGAGGTGAGGGCCTGGAGAAGGGGTAGAGGCAGATGAATGAGAACAGAGTCATGAGGGCAGAGAAGTGAGGACAGACAGAAACACATGGGAATAGAGAGATATAGCCAGCTGGGGTGTGGAGCAGTCCTCACCTGGCAGCATGTTGCTTGGTTGTTAATCCACTCTATCATTCTATTCTGTCTCCGTGCCTTTGTTTCCTACATTTGAGATCAAAGGCCTGGATTTCTTTCTTCCGTGTATACTTAAAAACACATAAACAATTACCTTTATAGTCTCTTCTATCCTCAAAACCAATCATTTATCTCTATCCTTTGACTATCTGCTTGTTGGAGGCCAGCAGCCTCTACTGTTTCTCTACCTTCCTAGCAGCCGATCTCTTTGCACAGCAGGGACTCCCAGCATCTCAGAGTTCAAACTCTGAGAGGCAGCTGGACACCTTTGAGAAGGGCCCCAGGATAAATCCCTGCCACCCAGCTTTGTCCAGGTCAGCTTGGTGGACTTTGCTGTGTCTTAGCTCATGCCATGAACCCCAGAATTATGTGTGCCAATTTAGCACACTCTTTGTTCTAGTTCCAAACCTGTGCTTGGGGAGGAACCATGTGGCTTGGGCAAAACCAGCAGCTCTGCTAAGAAGCCAGTTCTCCCCACCTCCTAATCTTACAGTGAAGGCATGTGTATTCCATTTGGGAATCTCCAATTCATTTTTAAAAGCAAGTACAAGCCTCATATTGGGTGCCATCTGTTGTGGTAGTTGTTAATCCGCTCTATACTTCCTGGCTGGGGTGGCGCACTTCCTCTACACCCACCCAAATGTTTTGGATTCCCAAAAGAAAGGCACACACAAGCAGCCTTATTTTTAATATGCTTTAAACAGCTCAAAGGCTGAGCCACTCCCTAACTCCACATGGCTAACACATACTCCCTTCTGATATTCCTGAGTTAATACTTACTAAATCTATATTTCATTTTGCTGCCCTGGACCCTGCTGGGCAGCCCTCCGGGGGCCGCTTTCCCCCTGTACCTACATGTCAGCTGTCTCATCCTCCTGCACCTTTCCTGCATGGTCCGTTTTCTATGCCCTCATCATGGCCAAATCTCCTCTTCCTCCTTCCTCACCCCCTTCTTGGGAATCCTAAAAATCCTCTTCTGTCTCTCTGCCCAGACATTGGCCACTGGTAACTTTATTGACCAGTCAATAAAGCTGACTAGCTGGGGACTGGCTTCCTTGGGTTTTTTGGGTAACATAATAAGAATGAGAACACAAGCTGCTACAGAGGCAGGTGACACCATAAGCAATTGCTAGGTCCCTGGGAGGAGCCTAGTGGAATAGCCTGTAAGCCAACAGTATTTGTCTATTCTTTGCACCCGCACCATGGTTTGTATACATTGGTTCGTGCAGTATTGTCTTATTCAAGGTCTTTGCGACTTCTAGATCAATTTAGTACTAAGTTTGCTATTTCTAGGGAGGGTGCCACTGGCGTTTTGATAATGTTGACTACACTGAATCTGTGAGTGGCTTTTGGCAACATGGTCATTTTTACAATACTGATTCTTCATAATCTACAGACATGGGGACTCTTTCTGTCTTAGTATTGAATTTGTAGTTTGAAAGTAGACATGGACACCAGAAGCTAGGTTAAAATAAAATGGGTGAAAACATGATGAGAGATCAGAAAGTTTGAGAGACAGAACTGGCTAAAGAAAATGAAACTAGTTTGTTTTAATCCAAAATAAAGACAAATATCCATAAACATTCCTAGGTTGAATTACAGCTTTAAAATGATCAAGGTACTAATAAAAAGAGGGTTGATTGCAAAATTGATAAAGCTGTAATCATAATATGCCTTTTAAGCTTAATTCTAACTTTAATAGAACAGAGAAATATCTAGAAATTTGACTATTATTAATAAATAAACCGAGCTTACTGGAGATAGTAAACACTGATTTTATAAACATCTATTATACATTTTGCTAAAAGACTCATAAGAACAGCCTCAATATATTTCCCAAAGCAAAATATTGTTGTCCAGAATTTTACCATATTATAACAAGAGTAAGGAAGAGAAGGCTAAACAAAACTGCCCTAAATTAAAAATATGTATATATATATATATCATCTAAGGAGCTTTGAGCCAAATAAATCTCAAACTTGCATGCTGCGGAGACGATTAGTTGGTACAATGCCTGCCCTGTAAGCATGAGGACCTGAGTGAGGACTATTACCCTGTAAAGCTAGGTGCAACCTCCATGCTGGGGGCTCTTTCACCAGCTCAGCTGGTGAGATCCAGGTTTATTGAGAGACCATGTCTCAAAAAATAAGGTAGAGATCATTGTGGAAGACATGTGATGTTGATCTTGGGCTTCCTTAAGCATATATATACATATGCATGTACACCTACATTTGCCCATGTGCACGTAAACACATACATATAACACACACACACACACACACACACACACAAAGGATATAAAAGTTTAAAATAAATAAAAGCAAACCATGTTTATGTATTAGAAACATATGGGATGGATTATAGAAAAAAATTCACAGAAAAAATGCCAGATGTAGAAAATTACAAAAGTATTTCCTGTACCCTCAACAACAACAACAGCATCACAATCTTGCCTGAGCCAGTCAGAATGCCCAGATCCTTCCTTAATCAAAATGCTTAAAAATCTGAGAGATGGCTGGATGTGGTGGTGTACACCTTTAATCCATCCCAGCACTCAGGAGGCAGAGGCAGGAGGATCTCTGTGAGTTCAAGGGCAGCCTGGTCTTCAGAGCGAGTTCCAGGACAGCCAGGGCTACACACAGAAACCCTGTCTCAAGAAAAATAAAACAAAACCCTAAAAGACAAACCTACAGTCCCCAGAATGAAACACAAGCATGGCAGAACACACAGAAGAAATGTTGGGTACCACAGACACAGGAAAGACGACTTTACATGGTCCACCTAAGTCCATGCCAAAGGCAGAAGAGCTAGTGTGAGAACAGGCAGCTCCTTGGTGTCATACAGTATGGAAGGAGTCTCACCTTTCACATTCTGCTTTGCATAGGCCTTATTAGATGCTCATTAAGACAGGCTGGCCCTGTATTACTGCAGACTTCTCAGTGATACCTTCCCTCCATGGCAGACATAACCCTCCTCCATAACTTCTATACCAGTAGACAGGAGAGTGTGGTCTCCTCCCAAAGAGATAAAACAGCTCTGGGGACTTGGGGCCAGGTAATTTACTGTTCTCATTGTTTGGCAAGTTTCCAGTACAGAGTTTGGAAAAGAACAACAGAGCACTCTCGCTGGTCCCCACCACTGGGCAAGCAACTGTGAGTAGGAAGCAACAGCTGGTTCCTGGAGGAGGGGGATGAGGTATCAGGAAATACGCCTCTGACATTCATGCATGAAGAGTAAAAGCTGTAGAGCAGGAACACAAAACACACAAGCAAGTGCTCTGGGAGGTGGCACCTGCCCTAAGCACAATGTGTCCAAGCTGCAGGGCCACAGAGGCAGCCATAAAGTTAAAAAAAAATAAAATCCAAAGCTAACCATAATAATTAAAGAATAAGAGACCATGGGATTGAGAGGTGAGGGCACATGGGAGGGACTGGGGGAAGAAAAGGGAGGAGGAAGTGATGTAATTATTTTAACTAAATTTAAAAATATTAATACAAAGCCAAGGTCACATATTAACCATAGTGACCAAACTACCCACACCAATAACTTAGATGGAGAACTAGGCACATTGTCAGAAAACAACAACAACAACAACAGCAATGCTTACACATTTTACAGACAATGTTGGTGTGTAATCAAAATGAAAAAAAATAGATGTGCTAAGAGATAGAGCAATTGATTCAGGAATGATTCTGATATTTGAAATATCCAACTAGGAATTTACTATATGTTTAATAAGGTTAATTCTTGACTTTAAAAAAAAAGAAGGCTGATATGGAGAGTTTGAGGAGAATTTGGAACCCTTAGAGAAGAGACCCAATGGAAATGCAAAGGTAAGAAAATAAAATAGAGAGAACCAGACAGTGCCTTTGATAGGCTCACTGCAGACCTGACAGCAATATGATCTCAGATCCATTGTGGTGGTACTGAGAGGTAGAGAGGATTTGAGGAGGTTAGTCACAAGGATGGAGTCCTTGTGAATCAGCTGAGAGACCTCATGAAGGATCTGAGGGACTAGCTAGGCTCTTTCTGCCCTCTCATTCTTTCTGCATGTGTAGACAGTACATTCAAGGTGTCTGAGAACTGGAGACCAACCCTCAGTGCCTTGATCTGGGCTTCTAGCTACTAGAACTGTTAAAAAAAAAAAATTATTACTAAAAATATTAAAAGAAGCAGAACTTGAATTTGCATATGGTCAGCGCTGTGCTGTGTCCATGCAAATGAGGGGACGTGCAGGTGGACCTGTGGCCTCTCAGGTCCCCTAGCCTGCTTCCAAACTCTGCTCGGTACTGTTTGCCTCAGGTTCATCTATTCGTGTACTTGGATTTCAGCCCCTGACAAAAGTGGCTATACTGAAGCCCCATGGACTGTTTTCATTAAGCAACAGAGTACAGTTATTTATACAGTGTTTGCATGAAGTCTGGAGATGATTTAAAGTACGGGGAAAGAGCTGGAGAGAGGGTTCTGAGAGCACTGAGAGCATTGTTGCAGAGGGGCCAGGTTTGCTTCCCAGAGCTCATATGGTGACTATAATGAATTACAGAGGGTCCAACACTGCTTCTGCTCTCTGCAAGCACCAAGCATGCATGTGGTATACATACATACATGCAGGGAAAACACATGCAGTAAAATAAATCAATCTTAAAATTTTTTTTAAAACATCAAGTATATGGAAGGATATCTACACCCCATGGTTAATATTAGTTAATACTGGCTAATACTGGTTGTCAACTTGACAGATCTAAAATCACCTTGGAAACACATCTCTGGACACACCTCGGAGGAGCTTTCTACATTAAGCTAAGTCTGGATGGCAGCATTTCTGAGTGCACAAAATGCAGACAGTGAGCTGAGCACCAGCATTCATCTCTCTCTGCTTCCCGGCTATAGGCAAGGTGTGGTTGGCTGCCCCACATTCCTGCCGCCATGCCTTCCCTACCTCAAACCATGAGCCAAAATAAACCTGAAGTTTGTCAGGTATCTCCTCACAGCAGTAACAAATAATACACATAGGTGATATGAAGATACTAGCCTGGGGTTTTGATAAGGAAGGGGTTTGAGTCTCCTCAGATGTTGGGTTCCTGCAATAAATGTTCAAGACCAGACAGAGAGAGAGAGAGAGAGACTTTTAAACAAACAAAAACAATCCAGAATTCCATGCCTAGATAAATAATCTTTAAAATTAGTTTAAAATAGACTTGATGGTTTAGAGAAATTTGCACACACACACACAAAAAAACAAACCAAACCAACCAAACAAACAAAAAGCAACAGCAACAAAAAGAACCCAACCATCCAAACAAAAAACAGAGCAGAAAGGACAGTGTTCCCATGTCGTCCCCACCCCTGCCCGTATATAACCTCCCTGACTGTTAGATCCCTATTCACTATGGTGTATGTGTTTTATCAATGACATGTGGTTAACACAGTAAGTTCACAGTTCACTTTACACTTCATGCTTGGCATGGATATTCTGAGGACACTGACAAACACATTCTGTAGTGTCAACAAGGATGTCTCCATTTGCCTAAAACACACCTGTGTGGAACCTGCCAAACCCTAGTCACCACTGACTTCACTGTCTCAAGAATCCCACCTTTGCCAAAATGTCTTATGTGTAGTAGAGATGCTGTGTGCTCTGTCAGTGAGAGCCCTCACTCAGCATGCACTCAAGCTGCCTCTGAATCTTTTTGTGCTCGAAAACTGAATAGTGTGTGAATGCTCCACATCCTTGTCTATTCACCCATTGAAGGACATCTTGGATGCACACAGGGTTTGGAAACTATATTTTAAAAAAGCATCCATATGTAAGTTTTTCTACAGGCATACATTTTCTTTCTTTTAAAGTTTTGATGTCTTACTTTATTAATTATATTTGTTCTTTGGCTATTTTATATTCTATATAGTTATGGTTCTATAGAGAAACAAATCTGATAGAATGAATATATATCAAAGGGGAATTTATTAGAGGTTATAGTCTATCTAATCCAACAATGGCTGACTCCCAACAGAAAGGCAAAGAATCTTGAGTTGTTCATTTCATGATGTTGGATATCTTGACTGGTCCTTGGTCTGTGTGAAGAGTTTCCAAGAAATAATATCTTCAGCCTTTCTTCCTATCTTCCAGCTCTCACATTCTTCCCACCCCCTCTTCTATGATGTTCTCTGACCCATAAAGGGCAAGGTATAAATGTCCTGGTTATGTCTGAGCACTCAATGGTCATTTAGTCCCAGTACCTGAGCAGCCATGAGTTTGCATTGCTTGATGTTCATTGCAATGAGAAGTTTCTTTGATTAAGGCTGAGAGGAGTGTTTATCTATGGTTTCTGCCATGCCAATTTAGCTAAATGACAGTAGCAAGCTCTCTGATAGGGCCTATGACCTCCCAGACATGGTTTTTTGACTGAGCTTAAAATACTGGATATGAATTATCCTCTCGTGGAGAGACTTCCAGAATTGTTGTTTACTCTCACAATGTTGTGCCACATTGCATCAGTGGACACCTTGTCTGGCAGGTTAGTATTGTAGGTTTTAGGGTTATAGCAGAGTAAAATCATTGATGCCTTTTCTCTCTTTGCAGCCTCTGTAGCTGTTAAAGCTAATCAGTAGGGAGGAAGCTTCCGCCCTGGTCTAGTTTGATTTCTTCATATCTTGCAACCAAGGTGTATGCTATCATCCACAATAGGGTCTTATCATCATGACAACAGCCTGTATCGTTTGGGGGAAGGGACTGGAGCCTCTCTGGCCATCACGCTCATAAAGAAGTATCATTTAGGTTTAACTTTTCAATTTGTTGTTGATTGTGTTAATTAATATTAATTAACTTGCTGTGAGCTAATACCACAGTAATTCGGTTGTTGGATCATGTGGTAAGAATATATTTGGTTTTGTGAAAGACCAAAGTTGCCTCCAAAATGACTGTAAGCTAGGATTTACCATATCTGTAGGCCCCATTCTTTGTTTCTGTTTTGGTCTGACTCTTTCTTTATGCATTTTGTGATATTCTCCAATCATTTTAGCCTTCCGTTTCTCCCCTTTCTTAGAAATTATACATTATTTCTTTGCTATTTTAAGTGATTGCCTTAGAATTTGGCACCACATTTCCCACAGTGTCAAGTCCCATGTCAATACAAACAAACAACAACAACAACAACAACAACAAAACCCCACATCACTGCATGTTTGCTGTAAGTACCTTATATACCCTAAGTGAAAAAGATATTTTTAACTCTTCTTTCCTGTGCACTTTAGAGGCTATGGCTGTGGACACTGGAGCCTCACTAAGTCAGTGCAGGATGCACCTAGCAAAAGTATGTTACTAAGACAGATAAAGGGACCCATCTGTCTCTGGACAGTGGGCAGATGTTTAAGTACTGTTAAAGCAGTATTAAAAATCTGTTAAAAATCAGGAGCTGGGGAGATGGGTCAGTGGATAAAGCATCTGCCTCATGATCCTGAGAACCAGAGGTTCCATTCTTAGAACCTGTGGGAAAGATTGGCATGCAGAAAGCAGAGACTGGGGAGCCCCAGAGCAAGCTTGCTAGCTAGATTAGCCAGAATACACAATAGAGGCTCTATCTCTCTATAGATATTTAGATACAGAATGAGGTTTAGTGATAGACCTTTGTGGTGGTTTGAATATGCTTGGCCCAGGGAGTGGGACTCTTAGGAGGTGTGGCCTTGTTGGAGGAAGTGTATCACTGTGGGTGTGGGCTTTGAGACCCTCCTCCTAGTTACCTGGAAGTCAGTCTTCTCCTAGCAGCCTTCAAATGAAGATGTAGAACTCCTCACCTCCTCCTGTGCGTGCACTTCTTCCTCACCTCCTCCTGCACCATGATGTAGCTAGAATAGCCCCTGAGAAGTTTGTATTACAGTATCCACTACTCAGAGCCAGAACCAAGACCCCAGCAGCCCCATCTATCCAGAAAGTGAGAACCAGAGCCATCCCTTTCCCAAAAGCTGTAAGAAGGAAACACTTTGTTGCCCAGAGAACAATTTAAGGGGAGAGGGCACAGCCATAAATTAGAGCCAGGCTTTTGTATTTGTTTTGCAAAGTGTGATGATTAGCTAATCATCATCGCTGGCTTGGGTTGACATCTATGACCTCCATGTGACTCAGATCATGAGGAAAGATATGAGAGGGAAGTCCATAAAGAAAGTGCATGGACATATTGGCATGCTTTGAACCCCAAAGAAGAAATCTCATAGAGAAAATTTTTATGGGACTCTAATCCCACTGCAAAAAAGTGCCCTCCCCCCAAGAAAGTAAGGTGACTGGAATCACCTTCAAGCTGGATCTTCCCAACAGTCCCTCCCAGGAAGGTCCAAGTTTTGACACTGTGACAAAGACTGTCATCTACAAAGTTGATGGTACAGTCTTCAAGAACAAACAAGTTACCAAAAAACAAAAACAAAACACACACAAACAAAAACAACAACAATAACAAAAACCTCATGATGTTTTAATTAAGTTTTTAAGGTTGGATATGCCTAAATGTCAATAAGTCAAAACTCTGCCATAAAGCTGGCTGAATGCGTTGAGAATAGAAGCAAAGTGAGGATAGAGTTGGAGGAGGGGCATCAATAAACAACTTTACAGAGTCCCAGAGGTTGCCCAGCCATGGCTGTGTGCAATAACAAATGCATCTGAGGCTGAGACGGATGCTCAGCAGGAACTGGAATGTCTGTTAGTTCCCTGTGTCTGTGCCTCCCTAGGAAGACTCTCCTACCAGAACCCATTAGACCCTTTAACACCTTAATCAGTGTTTTAGATTCACATCTGATCATTCCAAAACCTTTAGCATAGTTGGATCTCATTCTGATGCTGGATCTTTGTGCTTTTGGGGGACTGAAGAGAGCCCAGCAGGTTACATGCTTCTTACACAAGAATGAGGGCCAGAGTTACGGTCCCCAAAACTCAAGTGAAAAACTGAGTGGGCAGAGAGACCTTGCTGTAAGTCCAGCTTTGAAAGGCAAGATGGAGGAACCCAAAGAACAAGCTGGCTTGCTGAACCAGTCATATCAGCTAGCTCTGGGCTTGATTGAGAGACCCTGACTTGATGAATAAAGCAGAAGAGTGCTGGAGGGTGGTTCTAGACGTCTATAACAGACCAGCAAGTTTATATCAGATCAACACATGCACTCCCTCAGGGTGCCCTGGAATGTGAACGCTCTAGTGTGTCCTAGTCTTTGCCAACCTAGGAGAAGGTTGGCAAAAGTGCCCTGAAGAAGGTATTTCTCTTTTCCTCATGTTCCTTAGGATCTGATAAAACCCCCAGCAGGTTATACTCTAATACGCAATTTTTCCCAAAGGAAGACTTTGTTAAGAAAACAGAATTTTCTCTCTCCTCCAGATGAGCAAGATGAGGAAAGAAGGCCAAGAGGAAGAAGGTCGCCCCAGCCTCGCCATCATCAAGAAACAGGAGGCCAAAAAAGTGGTCAATCCTTTGTTTGAGAAAAGGCCCAAGAACTTCGGCATTGTACAGGACATCCAGCCCAAAAGAGATCTCACATGCTTCGTCAAATGGCCCCGCTACATCAGGCTGCAGCGGCAAGAGCAATCCTCTATAAGCGGCTCAAAGTACCTCTTGCCATTAACCAGTTCACCCAGGCCCTGGACAGCAAACAGCTACTCAGCTGCTTAAGCTTGCCCGCAAGTACAGGCCAGAGACAAAGCAAGAGAAGAAGCAAAGGCTACTGGCCTGTGCTGAGAAGAAAGCTGCTGGCAAAGGGGATGTACTAAGAGACCATCTATCCTCTGAGCAGGAATCAATACAGTCGCCACCTTGGTGGAGAACAAGAAGGCTCAGCTGGTGGTGATCCCCCATGATGTAGATCCCATTGAGCTGGTGGTTTTCCTGCCTGCCCTGTGTTGAAAGATGGGGGTGTCCTACTGCATCATCAAGGGAAAGGCCAGGCTGGGGTGCCCGGTCCACAGGAAGACATGTACCACTGTTGCCTTCACACAGGTTAACCTAGAAGACAAGGGTGCTCTGGCTAAGCTGGTGGGAACTATTAGGACCAATTATAATAACAGGTGTGATGAGATCTGCCGCCATGCCACTGGGGAGGCAACGCCCTGGGTCCTAAGTCTGTGGCTCTCGTTGCCAAGCTGGAAGAGGCAAAGGCTAAAGAACTCACCACTAAACTGGGTTAAATGTACACTAAGTTTTCTGTACATGAATATAATTACAAATTTTAAAAAAAAGAAAACAGAATTTTATAACTTTTCAAAGTGAGTTTTTTCTCTTTCCCCTGATGAAATTAGGAGTAGACTTTCCTCTAGTCTTCCCTGTGAGAATATGAAAGATCTCCTGGAGGTACATTGGGAACTTCGGGGGTTACCTGGATACCCGGCAGCTCCCTGAAGTCCTCATCTCTTGAATTTGCTTACCCAGAGCTCCCAGCAGCCTGTCAATCACCAGTCAGGTTCTTCCATGTCTGTGCTGAGGAGCTTTGCTTCTGGTCCGGAGGCTTGTGGGTGTTTTTCTGTTCTGTTTTGTTTTGCTTGTTTTGGCTCTTTGTTTCCCCAGTTTGGGAGACAGAGGTTATCCTGTGATCTCACGTTCGGACTCTTCTAAAAGCCTTTTGTTGGTTTGGTTTTTCTTCCGGTTTAATCATCTTTTTATTTATTTTTAGAATTCAGTAGCAACTTCTACTCACTTATATGCTAGATTGGAAACCAAAAGTTCTAAATCTTTTCACACAAAAGCTGAGAAAATTCATTGTTCACAGGCCTGTCCCACAAAAGAATAAAGGTGACTGGAAGTAAATAAATGAAGATAAGGATTTTCAACATAGGGGGCTGACAGAATGATGAACAGTAACCACACTGGGTGCTCTTACAGAGGACCTGGGATTGACTCCCAGCACCCACCTCACCTGGCAGCTCATGACCATCCATCACTCCAGTTCCAGGGGGCATGATAGCCTTTTCTGATCTCCACGGACACTAAACACACAACACACATGATGTGTGTACATGTATGCATGTGTTCTTGTGTGTGCAAGTGTGTGAAAGAGAGCACACATTATATATAATATATATGTGTATATGTGTATGTATATACATTTGTATATTTACACATCTATATATGAATATGTAAACATATATACACATATATACATATATGTATATATACATGTGTATATAGAGAAACTATTAAAAGATGCTAATCGTCATGCTGTGGATCATGCTGTTGCAAATTAAGACAAAAATGAGACTCTTACACGCCTGCTATTCACTTGCTTCTTCAGAACAGTGAGAAACAGAAACGTGTCCAATATCAAATGCTGGTGAGAACATGAAGTTACGAAAACCTCATTCATTACTAGTAGGCGTGAAGAAATAGTACAGTCATTTTGGAAGATAGTTTGGCAAGTTTCACACAAACCCAAATGCTTTCACAGCCTGTGGTCTAGTAACCATACACTCGGTGGTAGTTAGCCAAGTGAGTCGAAATGGCCGCCCCCACAAAAGATTTGCATATGAAGTTAGAGCCACTTTACTCACAGTTTCCAAAACATGCTTTCAGCCAATAAACGAAAAGACTGACAAACTCTGATGCAATGAGGTAGTATTCCGAAATACAAAAAGAGCCACTGGGAAACATACACGAAACTATGGAGGAACTATAAATGCATACAGTTAAGTAAAAGAAGCTCACAGGAAGGGCTCTGTGCTGCAAGGCTCTACAGGACACCTTGGAAAAAAACTATACAGTTAGTAAAGAATAGTGGGTGTAGGGATGGAGTGGGGTTATGAACACAGAATCTCCGGAGTTTACAGAGTGTGATGCTCGGTGTGATGCTCTAAGGACTGATCCACACTGCTGTACATTTGTCAAAGCCGGTAGAACTGTGTGTCACGTACAGAGTGAACCCCAGTAACCTTTGGTTACTGCTTGCAAGGGGACATGGACATCTACTCATTAGTTATAACGAAGACGCCGACCAGACGCGAGATGTTAGGGGGGATTGTGCAGAGAGGAAGGCCGAGCACGCGAGGACACCTCATGGCCACCTTCTCTGTAAACCGAAAACCTACCTAAAAATAAAGTCTGAAGGCTAGAGACAGGACTCAGGAGATGGCTCAGCTGGTAAAGGTGTTTGCCACCAAGTCTGATGACCTGAGTTGTGACCATAGGACCCACACGGTGGGAAAGAAGGCAATGAAGCCCACAAGTTGTTCTCAGAATCCAATAAACATGCCGCGGCATGTGTGCATGCACACACATTTGCAGTGAGTAAGTAAATTAAATGTAACAAAAATATCTTTAAAGTCAGAGGTATAGTTAGTTCAGCAGTCAAATGGATATTGAATTTAATTTCCAGCCACAAAAGTCAGTCTATTAATTTTAAAAGAGCAAGATGATTATTTTGTATCATTAAAAAAAAAACCAGTGCAGAGGCAGTGAGAAGGCTCACAGGGTAAAGAAAGGTGCCCACTGCCAAGCCTGACTACCTGAGTGGTCACTGGAATCCACGGAGTGGAGAGATACAACCGACTCTAGCAAGTTGTCCTCTGACCTCTGGACATGTACTGTGGTGTGTGAGCACTTGAGCATGCACACATACAAGTGTAATTAAAAAATAAAATCACAAATCAGAGCATATCTGGAGTGGCTGTATTAATATCAGGCAAATTAGACCTCAGAACAAGAATCTATGTGTAAAATTAAATACCTAAGCTGATAATGCGGTAGGAAATTAGACCAGAAGATGCAAAGATCATAATTTTCTATATGCTCGACAAAGACTTTCCAAACATATGAAGCAGCAACAAGACCAGTAAGCCAGGACTGCAGCATATGCCTGCAACCCCAGAACTTGGAAAGCTGAGGGAGAAGGCAAGTTTGAAGCCGCCCTAGTCTACACAGTGAGACCCTGTCTCAGAAAATCAACAAGCTCCTGCCAAAACAAAGAAGCTACGAGAACTAAGTAGAAATATGTAATTATAATGAAATATCAGTTCTCTGTTGTCTGAGAAACAGAGAGAATTGAACAGAACATCCAAGACCTAAAAAGTACCAGTGACCCACTGACCTTGCTGCCAACAACAGGACCAACAACAGGATAGTATTTGAATACACATGGACCATTCACTAAAGGTGCAAGTACATTCTTGACAGGAAAACAAATCTCAACAAGTTCAAGTGCATTTGGATAATACAAAGAATGTTCCCTGACCACAACAGAATAGAATTACAAGTAAATAACAAAGGTTATCTGGAAAACCCCCCAATACTTGATAATTAGGCAACATGCTATGAAATAACTCATGAGTCAAAGTGGAAGTCATAAGGGAAATTAGATAATATTCCCAATAGAGTTGAAACATAAAACAGATTAAAATCTGTATGGTGATCTTGACTAAATAACCAAGGTTTGCTTCATCAGTACTCCTGTGTACCTCTAAATGCTATAGTAAGGCCACATATCCCATCCAGACCACCTTCAGCCAAGTCATAAAAAAGCAGATAAATCTAAGGTGACAGTCATGGTTAAAAAATGTCTGAACAGAGAATTCTTTGTCTTGGCAAGACCATTGACAATAATGGAAGAGTGACCACAGGAGACATGATGAATGTGTGTTCCGAGGTGTCTTAGAACAAAGAAGGGACATCAGTGGGAAAGTTAGTAACAGCAGGTGACATGGCTCAGTGGTTAAGAGCATGCACTGCTCTTGCAGAAGAGCCAAGTTCAGTTCCAAGTATCCATACTGAGAGACCTACCACCATCTGTAACTCCAACTCCAGAGAATACAGTGCCTTCTTCTTACTCTCAAAGCAACTGCACCTTGTGTGTGTGTGTGTGTGTAGCTTGATCCTCACGGTTCTGAAGGTACTGAAGCTTAGGATCATGGAGCCTGCTTATTCAGGGTCTGGCCATCTTGCTACAGGGCACTCATGTGGTAGGAAGGTCCAACTTTACTCCCTCAAGTCCTTTTATAAAACAGTAAATCCATCTGGGAGCATCAAAGACCCTGACTCTTGATACCATTGCCTCAGAGGTGATAAGTTCCAACACAGAAATTCCAGAGGGAGGGCAACATTCAGGCCCGAGCAGACCCACCAGCAATGAACATTAGACATCTGAAGTTAGAAAACAATTTCATTTTAAGTAGTATACCCAAAAGACAGACAAGATGATGAGCAGGCAAAGGTACTTGCTGCCAAGCCTGAGTTGTTGGTCTCAGACCCACATGGTAGAAAGAGAGAGATGACTCCTGCAAGTTCTTCTTCTGAACCCCTCATGGTCTTTGTGGCACAATCACTCCCCTGCCCCACTGCCACATGCATACAAAAATAATAAAATGAAAAAAATAGCATCAAAAAGAACAACATCTGATACAGGCATCCTGAAAGGAAGCAATGCCAGCTGCTAGCACCAAGCTGTGGTGTGATCCGGCAACATATTGTACCTGCACATGGAAGTTGTGGGGAACAAGATCCACAGGCAGAACCCCATCACAACAGAACCTGAAGCTACCAGGAGCATCAGGCTAAGCCTCACACAAACTCAAAATGGAGATGTGCCTAATGAAAGATCCTTGGAAGAGTTTTATTTTTTATTTTTTATTTTTTTTAAAAAAAGTACCTAAAAAGCATCATATGCCTGAGGGCTTGTCAGACCCTCAAAATAGAAGCACAAAATAGAGGCATGGCTGAAAAGAAAGGTGAAAACACAAATGTGAAAAAATCCCCAGAAATCTATGACACTGTGACATGAAGTAATGGAGAAATAGCCACACTGCATCCTGATTCAGAGCCAGAGGAGGGAGAGGGAGCGAGGGAGGGAGGGGAGAGAGAAGAGGATGATAAAGCGGAGTCAGGGGAAGAAGATGAGGGGGGGAAATGAAGGCCAGGGAGGAGGAGGAGGAGGAATAACAAGAGAAAGAAAAGAAGAAGCAGGAGTTGGAGGAAGAGGAGGAGGGAAATGGTGAGCACTGCTGGGCCTGATGCTGACATGCAGACGTTGAGATCCCTAAAGAAGCAAGTCTGTGGAGATGCCAGGAAACAAGGGAGACAGAGACAAGTAAACTAAAAACCTGAAGACTTAGCAAGGATTTCTCTGCCAAGGGAGCTAATGTGTGTGAGCACTGGTGATGAGGAGCTGCCTGCCACAGTGGATGGTATTAGCCAGGGGTGTGCTATTCTGCGGCCTTTTAGTAAGAATCACTATTTCCAGGGCCTGGGAGATGACTCGGTTCATAAAGTTCTCGCAGTGGAAACATGATGAAGAGTTTTAATCCCAGCATCATATAAGAAGCCAGGTGTGGTGGCTCGCATCTGTCACCCCAGCACTAGATAGGCAGAGACAGGCAGATCCACAGAGCTATGAGCCAGCCAGTCTAGCCTAATGGGCAGCTCAAGGTTCAGCAAAAGACCCTGGTTCAGAAAACAAGTAACTGAGGAACACACTTGATGTTGACCTCTGGCCTCCGAATGCACATACAACTTACTGTATTTTAATTTCAATTGAGAAAAAGTCAAGAGGAAGGGAGGAAGGGAGACGATTTCTAAACCAAAATTGCTGCTAGGTCGACCATATAGACAGTTTCAGGCTTTTCTGCTTTCAGAGCTAGAATGTAGGACTTTTCCAAATCACACTACACAAAGGAAAGACTAAGCCTGAATTCACTCAGTTTGAAAGTACAAGAACAACAAAAATCTGGTTACTAAAGAAACATGGAATTGAATATTCTGCCATTGGTGGGATGGCAGTGAGGCAGAATTCAGCTCAGCCATGAAAATAGTAAGATACTATTGTTGCACACAGCATTCCTGAGTGCAGGATTTGGTTCTGCTGCATTTTATTATTTCTATGCACAAAGGAGGGTCAATAGCTCAGAGTGGGGTGAGCAGGGATATATAAAATGGATGTTTGAGGAGGAGATTTAAGGTTTTGGGTTTTTTTAGTCAAAGGGCAGGGAAGATGGCTCAGTGGTTAAGAGCACTTGTTGCTCTTGCAGAAGACATGGGTACAATTCCCAGCACCCACATGGAGGCTCACATTTGTCCGTAACTCCAGGTCCAAGGGATCCAGTGCTCTTTCTGGTCTCCATGAGCACTGCATGCACATGGAACACACACACACACACACACACACACACACACACACAGAGGCAAAACACTCACAGACATAAAATTACAAACACACACACACACACACAGGAACACATACACACATTCATGCACATGCATGACACACATGTGCACGCACACACATATACACATGCACGCATGGGAACACACATGTACACATACACGCACATATATGCACACACATGTACACACACACTTACACACACACATATAAATTGATTGTAGCTAACACCTATTAATAATCAGTCATTGTCGACTTCTACCCCTGCTGACCCCTCTCTTCCAACTAATGGCTTCTTTTTTTACATTAGCATTTTATTTGTTTGTTTGTTTGTTTGTTTATACTATGTATACATAATATAATTATATATAATATAAAATATATAATACATTAAATGCACATTAAAATCCTGTCAAAGAGAATACTACATTTTCTGAGAGGGGTGACTGAGCTACATTGAGTGTTCTTTGAGGTTTGTGGCAATGAAGTGTCAATTGTCACGCTGATTCAAAGGACGGTTCTAACCATTTGTAAGTGGAAGAGTGAGCTAGGGTAGGCCCTGAACCATTGTATAATAGGAAATACAGAGAGGAAAGGTTGGTTGGTGAGGACCTACAGCATAGCTGTGCCATGATTTAATATGCTAGATTTCAAAAATGTAGGACTGGAAAGATGACTCAGTGTTCATGAGCACTGGATGCTCTTTCAGATGACCAGAGCTTAGTCCCCAGCATCCACACTAGCCCATTCGCAGCCAGCCTTATGTGGCTCTAGCTCCAGGACATCTGATACTCTCTCTTCTAGCCTCGCATAAATGAAAAATAATAATAATTGAACAATGTAATATGTTTCATTTAATTATAAAACATAAGTGAAAAAAGCAGCCTTTTGTATGTCAGAGCAAATCATCAAGAAAGGGTTCAGCATGCAGAAAGAGCACGGTACTACTAACAACCCAGGTAGCAAGGGATCTGAGTAGATACTTTTCAAAGATATGCAAGTAACCAACAAGTACATGAAAAAATACTCAGCTCTGTTAATCATCAGGGAAATATAAATCTAAACCACAGGATACAGCGTGAAGCAGGGTCTGGAGACACAGCTTGACACTAAAGTGCTGCCACTCTTGCAGAGGACCCAAGTTCAATTCCCAGCACCCACCTATGTAAGGCAGTTACAACTGCCTGCAACTCCTGCTCCAGCTGATCTGATGCCCTCTTCTGGCCTCTGTGAACTCCTGCGCTCATGTGTGCATCCCTACACAGACACACACATACACATTGTTTTTTAGAAATAATGAAATTACATAGCAGGAGAGTGTTGAGAAGAGCAGGAAGTAGAAGGAACATTTAAACATTAAGAGGAAACTTGTAGTCAGTTAGATAAAAGAGACCCTTGAACAGATACCATCATCAGAGAAAGCCAACAGCTACCTAGTGAATTAAACAGGATCCCTTCCTTCCACACAGAAATAGAATGTCATGTTGACGAAGATCAGCTGCCCCAGACCCTTGGCCAACACTAATATCCAAAAGGAGAATCAAACTAAGACTTTCACTAAGCAAAATGCACATGGAAATGTGAAATGGAAAAATGACAAAAGCAACTGCTGGCCTCATATCATCCTTGCCAACGAACTGGTCACTCGACAGGATAAAGGACTGGCTTCTTGAGGCTTTGGGTAAGATATCAGCTTGAAGATTGTGTTCTGCACAGTCAGGTTCCTCTTCTAGGCCGTATCGTACACCCCAAACCAACAAGCATAGTATGCAGAATGCATGGCTCTAGAAACTGACAGATGGAAATAGAAATGACCCCTCTACATCCTGGAGTGACTCATCGGAAGAGTCTGTTTCCTCTCCCTCCATTATTAGACACAAATGCACTAGCTAAAGGTAGCCATCCAACCATACATGGATGTTTACCCTTAGTGTAATTAAAGATTCAGTTCCTCATTCATACTTGGCACATTTAAGTGCTCAATGGCCATATGAAAAAGTAGCAAGAATGTTGGACAGCGCAGAAGATTTCCAATATTGCAAAACATCCTACCAGACTGCACTGCTCTGCAGGCTTGAATTCCAGAGGGAAATGCTTGCATCAGAGGAGCCTGACTGGGACTTCTCAATGGAATTTAAACTATGCCTGGTCCCTTGTCACGTTGAGCTCCTCATGCTTGCCGACCAGCAGGAAACTCAGAATCATTGTTGGCAAAAGTCCTTAGTTCTAATCAAGAGGGGATCATGATCTTGTCACATAGTGACAGGGTAGAGTGTGGATCTAGCCTGTTACATAGTGACAGGGTAGAGTGTGGATCTAGATGACTTACTGGGAATTTGTAGAACTCCCTGCAAAACTTTAGCAGCAAGTGAGCAAGTGTGTTGCACATACTTTCAGAAGACAATAATGAATGGGGCTCAGGGTCCTCAAAGATGAAGGCTTGGGCCAGGCACCCTAATGAGTGGATACCTGAGACTTGAAGTCCAAATAGACAGATCATGGTGCTTTGGTTACTGCTCAAAGCTCCTTGCAACTCCGATATATCTGAAACTCCCAACTTTGAAAAATTAGGATTGTCTATAGTTTTGTTCCTGCAACCATGGAGAAGATATGTAGCTAAATATGCAATATTTAATATGAAATATATAAATAAAGCAGGAAGGCTACTTCCAAACATTACTTTGATCAGGTTTTGCCTTCCTCATCCTCTTTGTGCCTGATCGACACCCAGCCTATGATACTCACTGTCTAGACTTTCATGAGTTGGCTCCTTACCAGTGTCAGCTTCTTCTCAATATTTCATATAATTTAATTGGTGTGTGTGCAGGTGTATGTGTGTTCACATGTACATGGGTCTACATACATGTGCATGAAGAGAACAGATGTCACCCTCAGGTGTCACTCAGGAGCTGTCCACCTTATGTTATAAATTTATTTTTAATTATGTGGGAGAGGGGTGCACACAAGTGCAATGCTCACACAGGCATCAGATCCCCCTGAAGCTGGAGTTATAGGCAGTTGCTATGTGTCTGGCATGGACACTGGGAACTAAACTTGGGTCCTTTACAAGAGTAATTGGTACCTGCTCTTAACTGCTAAGCCATCTTAATACACACACACTGAGAGAGAGAGAGAGAGAGAGAGAGAGAGAGAGAGAGAGAGAGAGACAGAGACAGAGACAGACAGGGTTTCTTACTGAGGCCTGAGACTCATGGATTCGGCTAGCCTGCCTGACCACTGAGCTCCAGGGATTCACTAATTTCTGCCGCTGGAAACAAGATTATAGATATGAGCTGCCAACCAGGTTTTTACGCAGGAACCTGGGATAGAAGCAGGGTCTTCCTCCTTGTACTTCAATAACTTAATTGAGTGATTTCTCTACATCCCTCCAACTGGCATATTTTAAAATGAGATTTGTCTCTTACAAACTTCTCCTTCATAGATAATATCCTTCAAATCATTCCGATTACTGCCTTTACTAGGATTCTAAAATATGCAATGCTTTATTAATTATTCATATTTACT
>JADRCH010000121.1:3779195-3798900 GCA_019843965.1 Rhynchomys soricoides
GGTCATCTCAATAGGCAAACAAGAGCTGAACAAGCTGGAGCATGTTTGCAATCCCTGTACTCAGGAGGTTGAAACAGGAGGATTACCATGAGTTTGAGGCCAGACTGGGCTACATAGTAAGACTCTCAAAAAAAGAAAGAAAAGAAAAAGAAAACGAAGGAGGGAAGGAAGGAAAGAAATAAAGAAGAAAAGTCAATAACGACCGAAAAACTAAATAAAAGCTTGAGGGAAGAATTTGCCAAATATTTTCATCTGGCTTCTAGAAAGTCCAATCTCAGAATCAGTCTTGTGGTGACGAGTGCCAGCTCTTTTCACTGAATCATTTATAAAGGAAATGACAGCTACTGTGATTGTTCTAAGAACATGGCAGGTGGCACAGAAGACAGACAAGAAGTGAGCTGTAGTCAGTATCAGCTTTGCCAGAACCTCAGCCTCCTGCCTCCATCCCCAAGTGTCACACAACTGTTCCCAAACATCTACTATGGCAGCAGAGCCCGGGAGAGATCAGGTAGATTCAGTTCACAGCAGGGCACGCTCTGCCTCTCTGTTCCACCCCTTCCTCTAAGTCTTCCCCTTTGCTCCTTGAGGCCCCGTGGGTGTGGCTCCGGGGCTCGTGGTTAAGAGGAGCTGATGTGAGGTTTTGCTGTGGATGATCCAGACCTCAAACAAGACATTCCGGAAGCAGAAAATTAAAGAGGTCCACAACATCCTATGCTTGATTTTGGTTTGTAATCTTATTTTTTTACTTCACTTTGGAAAAACAAATTGTGACACTGTTCATTTGACTAATGCCCTGAGCTCATGTTCTGAATCACATGTACACATTGCAACAAAGAGGAATCACGTTTGGTTAAGACGCTTTTGCCTCCCTAATCTCTGATGCTGTTACTGAGACCTCTGAAGAGAATCGTTGTAGACAACAACCTCAAACTTGTCAGTCATTTCTTCTAAACGGAGTGAGTCAGACACAGGACACTTTAGATCCAGGGTAGGGAGAAGTCAAGCTGAAGCCTGCCTGTAAACTTCTTTCCTACTGTCTAGCGTTCATAGTGCTGGAAGGCACCATGCTTATCATTTGAGAAAAGCATCAGTATTGTTCCCCATTGCTGAACTGTGAACGCCACAATACTGACCTGCTGGGCAAGACATGTAGTAACCAACTTCTTTCTGACTGGATCTAAAGCTAACTCCACAAGGATTTTGTGTTTGGACCCATGTCTTGCTAAGTTGCAAAACAGTCATATTCTAATTCTGTGTGTTTATACCATAAATGGTTGCTGCCTTTGACCCTGGCCAGAAAAGCTGCTTCTGTGCTGGTCAGCAATTAACACAGAGACTCATAACTAGTCCAAGGGCTGAGTTAAGTGACTGTTGGCTGTTCAGTCCTAAAATGGGACATATGTATCAAGAACCCTCAAGGCTCAGGGTACATTTTGGAAAGGAAGGCAGAAAAAGTAAAGTAAGAAACAGAAAGGGAGAAGTACTGTGATATGCTTCATTCTGAATATTACGTGGCTGTCATACTCATTGTCTTAGTCAGGGTTTCTATTCCTGTACAAACATCATGACCAAGAAGCAAGTTGGGGAGAAGAAAGGGTTTATTCAGCTTACACTTCCATGCTGCTGTTCATCACCCAAGGAAGTCAGGACTGGAACTCAAGCAGGTCAGGAAGTAGGAGCTGATGCAGAGGCCATGGAGGGATGTTCCTTACTGGCTTGCTTCTCCTGGCTTGCTCAGCCTCCTTTCTTATTGAGCCCAAGACTACCAGCCCACAGATGGTACCACTCACAAGGGACCCTCCCCCCTTGATCACTAATTGAGAAAATGCCTTACCGCTGGATCTCATAGAGGCATTTTCTCAACTGACACTCCTTTCTCTGTGATAACTCCGGCTTGTGTCAAGTTGACACACAAAACTAGTCAGTACACTCATGAACTCATAGCCACTATGAATATCTGCACAAAGTCAAACCAACAAGATCAGTCAATATTCCAACACAATTGTTTAAAAAAAATGAGAAGACATGAAGATCAAAAAGGACATGTTGGCACTGGGGAGTGGGAGTGGTATGTGGTTAATAGGCATCTGTATGAAACTGTCAATCAATAAATAAAGGATTTCTTTTAAGACAGTGAGTCAGATCTTTGAAGCAGCCACCAGTTAAGAACAAAGTTATCTAGACTTGTCACCCACAAGAGCAGAGGTCTAAGCCTGCCAGGCCTTCAGAAACAAGAAAGCTGAAAAGCAGGGTACCCACATCTGAATGCTATTTGATGCAACTTGGAGCAGAGAAGGGAAAATGTCTTGTGCATATATCTAGAACTCCAGAGATTCACTTTTAAATCTCCCATTGTCCTTTTGTGAGCATTAGCTAAGGCTGGGGCTCAAGAGCTGGCTCAGCAGATATAGGCAATGGTCGTAGAAGACTGGGGACCTTAGTTGGAGCCCCAGGACTCGGGTAGGAGGAGAGAATAGACCCCACAAAGTTGTCCTCTGACTCTCATATATGTGTCATGGCACGTGTGTCCCCTCACACTAATAATAATACTAAATTTTATTTTTAAAAATTACCTAGATAAGGTATGGGGGAGGGAAGACAAAGTTAATGGGGTAATGAATATAAAAGTAGGACATATGGGAGCAAACCCTACATGAGCCCCAGTATGGCATACAATTAACATATGCTAGTAAAGCCAGCTATGATTAAATAATTATTTTGAGAAAAAAATAAAAAAAAAAAAAACAAAAAACAGTCCTAATCTAGAGGAGGAACTGACACCTGATCAACAAACCAATGGTCACAGGTCTTGGCCCCTCAGCAGACAGACTGATGACAGAAGGAGTCACAGAGGCAGGAGGTGTTAGTAACATGGGCAAGTCCTCTGAGTGGTCTCAACCCCTCCTTTTTCTCCTACCATCATTTTCTACTTCTAACCAGAATGGGACAGAGGCCACTATACCAAGTCAATTATTAAAATTAAGTTACGTGAAATAAACCCTAATATATGGAAGCTTTAAAAAATGTTGAGTGGATTATGGAATGGTGGTCAACAGAGGCTGGAGGACCCAGGGAGATGATTGGTACTAGGATTTATGTAGGTCAGTGGAACAGGTTCTATGTTTGGCAGCACAGCGGGCCGATCGCAACTCAGTGCAGCCTGGTGTGTATTTTATGAGCATCTAGAAGAAAGGAGTCCAAAGGGAAGTGCTATCTGCCGCTGCATGCTCTGTGCCTCTGTTGTTGTATACTTAATGCATCTTAATGAAGAGAAAATGGGAGCTGAGGCTGTAGCTCTACTGCAAAGTGCATGGAGAACATGCATGAAGCCCTGGGTTCCAAACCAGCCCTGCATCAGCCATACACGGTAACACACACCTGTCATCCCAGGAGGTGGAGGAGAAGTTCAAAGTTGCTCTTCAGGAAAAATAATAAACATTTAAAATATATTTAAAATGAACTAAAGATACCTAGAGAGTTTTGTGTCTTTGTTTTTGTTTTAAGATAGAAGCTATTGGATCTTAATCCTTAAGAATTGGATTCCTGTGAACCTTTCAGCCCATGAGGTAGGGGGATTCTACACATTCTGTTGACCTTACACAATTTAACAAATGTTACCACACAATGCCTCGTCTTATCAGGTTCCAAAGTCTCAAACGGACATGAATTTGAGGTAAAAATAAATACGTCAACCTTAGACGTATCTTTTTAAAATTATAGAAGACAGCTACTGCCCTAAATATGGATGTGAATGATACGGAAAAACCCATCTCAGCCAAACAATGGCCATACCTTCACAATAAATGATGGGGCAGGCAAGCAGGTGAGACCAGAACCAAGCAGAAGGGCAACCCCAAAACAAAACAGTCCGTGCATTTGTTCACGGTGGGAAAGAAGATTCAGCATAGGAAGGAAGTTAGAAGTTAGCTATAAGGATGCCACAGTCAGAATATGTTCAGTCCTAGGACTAGCCACATGAGGAACAGACCGCTCACAGACCACTCACAGGGTGGGGAGGCTAGCTTTTGCTTTAAAAGTCCATGTGGCTTTCTTGGGAAAATCATTCTGACTGCACCAGCACTGAATAGGTTGTGGTGGGGAGAGGCATGGAAATGGGACTTGAAGATTAGAAACCTTCAGAATAAGTAGGCAACTGAGGCACAGTGGTCCAGAAAGGGCAAGAGGGAGGCCAAGACAGTCTCAGCTCAAGCTGATTAGCACTTCCCACCAATAGGTTCATCTCTTTGGCCTGAAATAAGCTGAATTCTGTGGCCATCTACGCAGACTTCCTTCACTGTCAGAAGTATACTAGGTTGAGAAAAATCAGATTGGGCGTGTTCAGAGGTCACTTGTCTTATTTATGGATACATTCACAACAGTTGCTTCTGGTTCAGATATGCCCTGTGAGGAGGTCACAGATTGTCACAGTCGGGATCCACGGCCCCTTGGAATTCATCTCTCCTATCTCTTCTCATCTGACAGTGGGAATCCTAGGCCACACTTAGGAGTAAATCACCCAGTTTATAAAGCCAGTAAGGGGCACAGATGAGATTGAAGTCTTCATTATTCTAGTGTGTGTGTGACAGAGAAAGAGAGAGAGAGAGAGAGAGAGAGAGAGAGACTGACTGACTGACTCTAGGGCCTCCCAAATTTTTAAGCCGAACAAAGTGGGTCAAAGAACAACATGCAGGATAGGAAATCATCAAACATCACTCTCAGGACCCACAAATCCCACATACAAAGCTAGAGATAACTCAGTGGGTAAGAGTGTTTGCTCTGCAATCAAGAAGGCCAGATTTTGGATTTCAGTGCCAATGTAAAAGGCTATACACATGCTTGTAACTCCAATGCTGGGGGCTGGGGAGAGGGAGATAAGAGGACTACTGGGGCTTATTGACTGGCCAGCCTGCCAGTGGGAAAAGGGGGGAGGGGCAGGCGAAATGGGCTAGAGAATTTCAGGTTCCATGAAAGATCCTGTCTCAAGGGAGTAAGGTAGAGAGTGACAGAGAAGGACACACACACACACACACACACACTCCCACATATGCACGGCACCCTCTCATGCACACATACAGGCGTGGAAAGTTCACACAAGGATAGTGTGAGAGACCAACAGTAAACAAAAAAGAAACATCAGGTGAGCATCTGACTCAAAAGGAAATAACAGCAGGAACTGCCAAACTAGGCTACCCTCACGTTACCTTTGGCTGGCCCTCAGTTTTGATGTGATGAGCTGAAGTGGCAGAAGAGACTCTGGGACCCTTGATCTAGACAATACAGCTTGCAACACTCTACCAAACTCCTACTTGCAGGCTCAGGTCTAGACAGAGCCACCATTTGTTCTTTCTAGACTTTATTCTGAAATATTACAGCATATAGTTAAGTGTGAGAACAGCACAGATTCACAGGTACTTCACCCAGGCCAATCAATCTTGACATTAGTTCTAAGAGGCAGTAACTAGCTACTCACAGGCCTGGAGAGATTGCTCAGTGGTTAAGACCACTCCCTGATCTTGCAGAGACAATGCACAACAGCCTCTAATCCAGCTCCAGGAGACCCAATAGCCTCTTCTGTACCTGTAGGTACACATGTGCCACAATGCTAATGTGACAAAGGACAACTGAGGGAGTGGGGTTTCTCCTCTCCCACATGAGTTCCAGGGTTTGAGTTCAGCTCATCAACCTTGGGAGGATGAACTCTCTCCCTGAAGAGTCAGCCAGCCCCTGTACTGCAACTTTAATTTTATTAAACCTTATTTTTAATGATGATTCTTAAATGCTTTGGTCTCTCATGTAGCACACCACCCACCAGAGGTAGTGGGAAAAAAAAGGATATGAGGTGGAAGGGGGGGTAGACCTGTTCAGAAAGGTTCTTTGGAGCAACTCCCATCTGTGTTGTCTGGAAATTGGCAGTTCCGTTCACAGGTTAGTAGGCAACAGCAGCTTGATCCACTCGCCAGCAGTCCAGTTTAGTAGAGTCTGGTTAGCAACAGTGGTGACATGACCTAGCAGAGACAGCCAGGCCTCAGCCTCGACCAAGTCAGCAGGGACCAACAGGAACACCAGGAGAAGTTCTTAGCTGTGCCTCTCTCAGAGAAGGAAGACCAGCAAAGACACAAGACCTACAGCATTGCACAGCTAGCTGTAGCGCAAGCCAAGCTCTGTCTCCTTCACTCTGTGGAGTTCTATTTATACTCCTCAAACATCACGTGTCCTCCACGTGCCTTGTCTCAGCCCTGGTCTTGCTTCAGCACGTGCATCCAATCAGCCTGAGTCTTCAGAGTCCCCACAAATGCAGCTCAACTACGCAATGTAAGGTGGACCAATACATGCATGTTGTTAGCAAAGACTCCTTCATCACATGTCTTTTCACATGCTTGCTTTAGCAGAGCATCCTCTCTCCTGCGTCTGCTTCAGTGAAACATTCTGCCTTAGTCTTTCACCTGTGTCGACTTCGAGAAAACACTCCTTCATGTGTTTGCCTCAGCAAACCACCATCAACACAACTGACTCTCCTAAGAGCCCTTCAGTTTCCATTTCACTGTACCTCGATTTCTGACTCGTACCATATCAAAGCAGCATAATGCTCTGGTTCCCCTGTTTCCTTTACAACTGAGATCAGATTTGTGCATAGCCCACTGATTGTTCACCCATTCTCTTCAATGGCTGCTCAGCTTCCCGAAGTTTTTTACTATTAAACGGCCTTCTGATATCAACTCTTTGTTCTTGTGCTCAGGTGTGAATGGTACTGGACTTCAGATGAGGGTATGGATGCTATGAAGCTTACACAATTAGTAAGAATCACACAGGACTTCACAACCAGATCTTCAATTTCTTTCATACCTTTGTTCAACCTCTCTTTTAGGAAAACATTTCTTCCCATTATTCAAAAGAAAAAAGCCTATTCGTTCCATCTTAAACTCTTATCATGATGTCTTTCTTGTTCCTAGGTTTATACTTTTCCAGGGTATCAACCACAGAAAGCAATATGGCATATTGTTTCAGTAAACTCTGTCTAATGACTAATCAAGGACCCATATGCTGGCTAGTTTTATATCAACTTGACACAGGCTAGAATCATCAGAGGAGAGAACCTCAATTAAGAAATTACGTCCATAAGATTGGGCTGTGGGGCTGGAGAGATGGCTCAGGGGTTAAGAGCACTGGCTGCTCTTCCAGAGATCCTGAGTTCAATTCCCAGCAACCACATGGTGGCTCACAACCATCTGTAATGGGATCTGATGCCCTCTTCTGGTGTGTCTGAAGACATCTACAGTGTACTCATAGACATTAAATAAATAAATAAATCTTAAAAAAAAAAAATAAAGATTGGGCTGTGATCAAGACTGTAGGACATTTTCTTAATTAGTAATTGTTGTGGAGCAGTGACCCTGTGGGTTGTGATCCCTTTGGCAAACCTTTATCTCCAAAAATATTTACACTGCCATTCATAACAGTAGCAAATTATAGTTATGAAGTAACAATGATAATAACTCATATTTGATAGTCACTACAACATAAAGAACTGAATTAAAGTATCATATTAGGAGAGCTGAGAACCACAGAGTGGGGAGACCCAGCCTATTGTGGGTGTGGCCATCCCTAGGCTGGTGATCCTGGGTGCTGTAAGGAAGCAGGCTGAGCCAGCCATGGGGAACCAGCCAGTTAGCAGCTTCCCTCCATGGCCACTGTATTAGCTCTGACCAGTTCTGCTTTGATAATGAACTGTGATATGGAAGAGTAAGAAAAATAAACCTAACTCTTCCATAGAGGTCCCCTCGAAGGGGAGCAGCCTCTCAGAGCCGAAGGGGAGGAGGGATGAGGCGAGGAACTTTGAGAGGGGGGATCAGGAGAGGGCACCATTTGGGATATAAATAAATAAAACCCTTCCTTTCCCAAGTTGCTTTTTTGCTCATGGTGGCTCATCACAGCAAAAGTAACCCTGACTATAACAGGGCTGTTTAGGATAAAAATCTTTTATAAAGTGGGACAGTGAAAGTGAAAGATATTTTTAGTTGGTAATTTTGTCTCTTCTGTCTCTTGTCTATTTTCAACAAACATCAGGTATTAGCAGAGCACTCCAGAAATGCCCAATGATGTTGTTGAATATAGCTTTTTGTTTGTTTGTGAAACAGGGTCTCATGGTGTAACCCTGACTGACTTGGCTTGGAACATGCTGTGAAAACCAAGCTGATCTTGAACTCACAGAGATCTGCCTGCCTCTACCTCTCCAGTGCTAGGATTGAAGGTATGTGCCATCACACCTGGCTGACATGTAGTTTTAATAGTGGTGATAAATACATAATATCATCTAAAATCTTGCTTCTAGAAGGAAAGATCTCCTCTCTGTAGGAAAAACCCTGGGAGAGAGACATCAGACCATAGCACTGGCTTCTGGATATTTTTGACAAAAGTGCTTAGAAAGTGTGCTAGACCACAGGTCACAATGCAGAGAAGGTGCTATCTGGGGGTGAAAAGGGAACCTCAAAAAGTGAAATGTCCTTTAGAGGTTTGGTGGTGAAGAAAAGGAGGAAGTGGCTGAAAGCAAAGGTCTTTTATAATCATACAAGAAACAATTCAAAGAAGACGGAACAAGGAGCATCATTAAAGAGAACACAGTTCACTAAACAGAAGAGAAACAGTTGCCCTAAGACCAGTAATACAGGAAAGCCCAACACAACAGTTATGAAAACAACAGAGATGTCACTAATTAAGCTACTATAAATAGCAAAACAGAAAACGAAAACCATCTTTTCAGAAGTTGAAAACCCAACAACACAGTTAAGCCCCTCCAAGAAGCAGAAGAGACTGTAGAGACCTTAATAAAATAGTGAGTAGTTTGTCATAAGTGAACAGCTGTTAATGATACCACAGATCAGAAACGGCCAAACTCAGGATGGATACTGACAAGAAAAGTTATGGAGTAAGAACCGATGAAGCCTGGGAAAGACTACAAGAAACTCAGCTCAGAAGTGAAGCTTAAATCATAAGGTGTCCAAGAAAGAAGGAGGCATGTCCAAACATGCTTAGAAACAGAGGTCAAAAAGAAAAAAAAACAAACAAGAAAACAAAGCTGAGATGAACACAAAAGAAATGGGATCAGAAAGAGTGACAGACAAATAAATGACAAGAAAAACAGGTGGATATGAATAGAGTCCGAAAAATAGAGTAATTAATTGATTAATTAATTAATTAGAAAAGAAAGGAAAGCCAGGCTGGGCTGATGGCAATTAAAATGCTTGCCATGCAAGCAACCATGAGGATCTGAGCCCATGTACTGGTAATTCAGTTCTGAGGCCTTGACTCAAAAATTAAGGTGGAATTCCATGCATTTGATCTGAGCACTCAGGAGGCTGAGACAATCAGATCTCTTATAAATTAAGTATTTTTATTTTATGTCCAGATAGTCTACTGCTCTTGCATAAAGTCTTGCTAAATTAGCTAGTTTAAACAGTACATCATTGTCTTAGGTTTTCTACAGTTATGGAGAACCATAGCCATACATGTCCTTTCAAATACATATTGACCTTTTCTGCCTTAAGCACCAGTTCTTCTAGTGTGCATTCAAAAAATATGAATACTGAGAAGAAATATTTAGATTTGTTCCTAAATTCATAGAAAAATGCTAAGCATCTCACCATTAAATCCAATGCAAACTGTAGAGCTCTGGTTTTATTTTTGACAAACCCTTTTATCAGATAAAGAACACTTCCCTCTGTTCTTTAAGAAGTGGTTTTATCAGAAGCAGATGCTGGGTGTAATCAAATTCTTTTTTTTTACTATATATAAAGAGGATCTTGTAGCCTTTTTCCTTAATTCTTTTATTGTGGTAAATTAGGTTAATTTACTTTTAAAAGGAAACCAACCTCCCACTAATGAAACAGATCTAATTTGATTAGAGGCTGTCCTACTTTCATTTCTGTTGCTATGACTAATACCCTAACCAAAAAGCAGCATTGAGGGGAGGCATTTACTTGACTCACAATTCTAGGTTACAGTACATCACAGCAGGGAAGCCATAGTGGCAAGAGCTTGAAGTAGCTCCACATCATGTTCATGATCAAGAGCAAAGAGGATGAACACATCCTTGCTTACTTGTATCAGCTAGCTGTTTCCTCTCTTATACTGTTCAGGACCTCCTATGTAAGGAATGGTATCGCCCACAGTGGGCTTCCCACACCAATTAAGAATCAAGATAATCCCTCACAAACATGCCCACCCAAGCTTATCTGGATACTTCCTCAGTTAAGACTCTCTTCTCTTCCCCAGGGATACATGTTGTCAAGTTGACAGTTTAAAATTAGCCATTAGAGACATATTTGGGCATTTTATATGTTGTTGGATTTGATTTGCATAAGATTTTGATCTGTGTTCAAGGAAGAGGTTAACCTGGAGTTTTCTGTTTAGAAAACTTTGTTAGATTTTGCTATAAGGCTTTTGGTGGTCTTCTAAAAACAGCTGAAATTTTTACATAAATTTTAAACAGATTAAATTTAATTAAATTTATTAATTTTATTTATTTGATTTATTATTAATATTTATCATTTAATATTGTTAATTATAGTAACATATGACTATATTATTATATTAACTATTATATAATTAATAAGTAGAATAATTATAATTACTAACTAATAAAATATGTACAATTGACGTAATTTATTATTTATTATTTAAATTGTTAATATAATAAAATTATTAATTTATTTAATTTAAATAAATTCAATTAAGATTTATAAAACAGATTATTCTTGTTCTAATCTATTCCAGGACATAGAAAAAGCAAAAGTGCCACAACTATAATATCAAATATTTCATTAATACCATTTAAACGATATAGTCATAAAATAGTATTTAATAGAAAAAAGAAAATTTTGAGGGCCAGTGAGATGGTTCAGTGAGTAAAGGCACTTGCTGCCAAGCCTGATGACCCAAGTTCAATCCCCAGACCTCACATAGTGAAAGGAAAGAACGGATTCCCATAGTTGTTCTCTGACCTGAACATGCACACATGGAACCTGCATGTGAGCATGTACACACACACACACACACACACACACACACACACACACACACACGCATACATGCACACACCATAAATATTCTCCCATTCTCACTATAAAACGATAGAAGCAAAATTATAAAAATATTGACAAGATTTCCCGATGCTTTCAACAAATCCTACAAGACTGAAAAGGAGAAATAGACTTTCTAGTTCCTGAAGGATCACCGGGAACTGATTTAAAAAACAAACCCCACAACTACCTACTAAAGCTATTTTAGAAAGAAAAATAGTTTCCATGGAAGCAGACTTGCCCAGAGACATCAATCACCCCAAATCCAGAGGACTGAGTCATCTCAGACTCCAGCAGAAAAGCAGAGGAGATCGACTAAAGCTGAACATGAAACAAGGCTCTCTGAAGCTGATAGGGGTTTCTGTGGGTGTGAAACAGATTCCCGGTCACCGCTCACAAGTTTGATAGTCTGATGAAATAATTTAGAATCTGCTCATAAACAGAATCAACCTTTAAAAAATTAGAGCTAAGGACACAGTTGTGTCACATCAGCATAAGGACCTGAGCTTGATTCCCAGACCCTGAAGATGTTTGGGGTTTTTCTTTCTTTATATTTATTGGTGTCTTGTGTGCAGGCAAGTCTGTGTACCAAGAGCATGCCCAGCGCCCAAGAAGGCCATAAGACTATGTTAGATGCCCTGGGACTGGAGTTACAGATGGTTGATAGCCACCACATGGGTGCTGGGAATCAAACCCAAGTCCTCTGAAAGAGCAGCCAGTGCTCTTACCTGCTGAACCATCTCTCCAGCCCCTAGAACCCAGAGTTTTAAGAAGGTAGTAAGCACTTATAATCCTAGTGTTGGGGAGCTGGAGACAGGCAGATCCCCAGGGCTTGCTGGCCAACCAGCCTAGCCCATTTGTAAGTTCCATTTCAGTAAGAGACCCTGCCTCAGAAAACCAAGGTGGGCAGAACTTAAAGAATGACACCCAGAGTTGAACTCTAACCCCAACACGCTCATGCACGCACATACACTTGCCCCATCACACAGATGTGCACACAAAAACAAGTAAATAAATTATAAGTAAGCAAAAGCTCATTGTTGTCAAAAATAACACACAAGCTGTATGCACATCATTCAGTGTCACCTTCTGCTATAGAAACATCCCTCCTCACATCTCCCCTTGAGAAAAACCACCCTCACACTAGACCAGAAGGGCAGTGACAATTCAACCGCACAGGCTTGGAGAAAGCCTTCCTCTCCAAATACGTTCTCAGAATGTCCAGGGATGGCTGGTGGACTAAACATGCCCTTGCAGCTGGGACTTTAAGAAGAGAACCTCTCAGTCTCTTCATTGTTGAGTAAAAACCTCATTTTATAAGATCCTGAAGTGAGAAGCACCACCCACCAAACCCAACTTCTACACCACCGACTTCCCAGCCTTCCACCTACGATGCAGTATATATTGAAACCATGAATGCTAAACTGGACATTGGGGTACACACCTACAAATGCAGCACTTGGAATGCTGAGACAGTGGGATCAGGTGTTTGAGGCCAGCCTGCACTACATAGCAAGACCATGTATCAAAAATTCACTGAGTTATACATTAAAATTTCACATAAATAAAACCTCAGACATTATCTCCCCCCAATGTATGCTCTACTGACGTAGCACAGTGTAACTGCTGCATTTTATAGTTTTTAAAAGGTCAGTGTGTGCCTTCTTACTGTAGATTTGCAAACAACTTGGCATCAGACTAAAACTTGCCTGAAATATGCAACTCTTCCTCCGAGAACCCTCTCTTCTTTTCCAATAGGGACTTCTCCTGTGTTGCCACTGAGCTTGGTGTATACCACTCTTATACTAAAAGTAACCGGTGTGCATTTAAGTTTTCCTTTAACAGACTATATTCTTTCAGGCAGAACCATTTATTTCTCAGTGTCCACCAGCCATCGCTGTGATTGAGGCACAAATACATTAGGTACAGACTGTGGCTACTCATACCCAAAAATAGACAAAAAGGAACTCTTCAAAGATAGCATATAAACAAACGATAAAGAACCCAAAGAATTCATCCAAGTAGGGGCTGGAGAAATGGCTCAGAGGGTAACGTACTTACTGCCCAAGCATGAGGGCCTGAGTTTGGATCCCAGGAATCCACTTAAAGCCCAATGTGATAGCAGGCATCTCTAATCCCACTGTTACTATCCCAGAGATGGGAGGAGGAGACAGAGGCAAACTATAAGACACACAGTCTCAAGCAGAGTGGAGGCAGAGAACCAACATCTGAGGTTGTCCTCTGACCTCTACACATCATGGCATGTGCACACACCCAAACTCACACCTGAACTCACACACACACACACACACACACACACACACACACACAATTCAAGTAGAATACACTAAATATATGGTGGTGACAGTGTACAATGGATGACCTCTGTGATCCTGCTTCTCAGCAGGCTAAAGCAGGAGAGTCACATGTTCAAAGCCTGCCTGGGTTACATAGCAGGCTACAGGAAAGCCTGGGGAGTCAACCAGACCCAGTCTCAGTGTAAGAAAACGAAAGGACGAGAGTAAACTCAGTGATGGGGCATTGGGTCCACACATTAGCTCCATTCCTAGAACCGGAAAAAATATGTAATGGAAAACCTGTCCTTGCTTCCACAGGCACACTATGAAAATGCTGAGCGGATAACACCTACAGTGCCAGGAGCCTCGCCAGACAACACAGGAATCCATGCCAAAGGGGCTAGTAGATGGCTCAGAAGAAAGAGCATTTACTCCTCTTGTAGAAGACCTGGGTTTGGTTTCCAACACCCTCAGCAGACATCTGCACTTATGTGTGCACACACACACACACACAATTTCTAAAATATGAAATTACTCTTAAAACAATACATGTGGAATACAACTGTAATCCTAAAGAAGACTCAGTGGGCTTTCAAGGGATAGTCATTAATTGAATCTCACCTTTCCAAGGCTGGATCTCCATGTACTCACATTGCCAGGTGATCTTCAGCCTCAAGATGTTCAGCCCCGTGGGCCCATCTCCAACTTTAAAAGTTTATCAGTCCAGTCCAGGGTACTCTAACAGTGTCCTAGTTTGTTTTCTGTTGCTGTGATAAAATACTGACCAAAAGCAACTCAGGGAAGCAAGCAGTTTACTTGGCTCACAAGTTACATTGAGAGAAGTCAGCACAAGAGCTCAAGGCCGGATCCCAGAAGCAGAACCTGAAGCAGATTCCATGGTGTGACACTGCTCACTGACTTGTTCCCTGTGGCTTGCTCAGTTTGCTTTCTCATATACAACCCAGACACTCACAGTAGGCTGAACTCTCCCACATCAATCATTCATCAAGAAAATGGCCCACAGCCACATCCACAGAGCAATCTGATGGAGGCAACTCCTTAATTGAGATTCCCCATTCCCTGGTGATTCTAGTTTACACTAAGCTGACAAAAACTAACCAGTACAAAACATCATAAAATGCTTAGTTTACAAACTACATTTCTCGGAGACTAGAAATCCAAGGTCATGGTGTCAGCAGATTGTCTGGTAAGGGCCTGTTTCTAGGTTCATAGATAGCACCTTTTCACTGTATGTTCACAGGGAGGGAGAAGTGGGCAAGCTCCTTTACTCTTCGTTCCTGCCATGGGCCTAGCTTCTGAGGTTACAAATCCCACTCATGAGATCTCCATTCCCCCAAAGAACCCACCTCTTAACATCATCACCTTGGGGTTAGATCCCAGCATTAGATTTCGCATATAAATGTTTATTCAGACTACAGCAATGAGCCTGGTACCCTCTCTACAGCAGACACCCTCATAGACTCCGCATGGTTCAGATGGTCCAGTGAACTCTTAGGGACACTGATGCATGTCTAATTCTTGGCTTCCAGTTTCCCATACTCAAGATTTCTTGCCTTTTATTCCTCTATCAACCTCATAAAGTATGGCAGATCCAACTGATAATGTTCATGATAGAGCCTGAATGGAGGAAAGGTGAGAAGGGGGGTTCGTGATAATAGTTAGCAGAGGTCACTTAGAAAAGATGTTAAGAATCCTCTCTGTCAAGCCAGCCTGGCAAACCTGTATGAAATTTGAACATTGTCCAGCACATGGCTGCTATGGTTTGAATGTGAAATATGTTCTTCAAACTCCTGTGTTTGAACACTTCCATCCAGCTGGTGGCACTATCTTGAAAGACGTGGAATCCTCACTGGGGGACGTGGTGTGGTGACAAGCAGTGGGCCCTGACCTCTTATTGCCTGGCTCCACTTCCTGTCCAATTTCTGTTGTAAGTTTAGGAGTCCCAGCTGCAAACTCCTGTCACCACGAAGCTGTCGTGCCGTGATGGACTGTGTCCCCTTGGAGTGTGAGTCATGATAAAGCCTTCTTCCCTTAAGTTGCTTCTTCTCAGGTCAGAAAACTGATACAAGGACTGAGAAACAAAGCCTCATTGCTCATCCAGTCTAAGGCTGTAGACAAGGCAGGAAGCCAAGCATCCTGCCTTTCCTCACAGACCCTCACCACACACAAGGCAAAAGTGTGATGGATCCCACAGTAATCAAAGAGCATAGGTCAAGGTCATTCAAGGGGTTGGAAATGAACCAATCAGAGCTACCATCCAAATGTCTAACTCTTAGTTCAAGGGACTTACCAAAGTGTTCAAGGGAGTTTCCAAAGTCATGAAGGATATGGAGTATACTTTTGCCAGCTAAGGTCAAAGCACAGACTCTAGAAATAGAGTCAGTACACTGACTCAGAGAAGCCGTGAAGTCAAATTGTTTGAAACCACTCCAAATATAAAACAGGGATTTATGATGGTTTAGTTGCTTTTAATGAAGAGAAGGGACAGGATAGATAAATGGCTTGTCTATGATCTATGAATCCAGTATTTGAACACCTTTCCCTGAGCATGGTACTTGGGATCTCCAACGTATTATTTCCCACAATGCATTTCCCTATCTACCATCCCCATGTCCAATGAGAACTTCTGACATTCTGAACACAAACTATAGAAGTCTCACTTGTGTGCCTAGGGGAGCATCTAGCATGCAACAGGCCCTGATAAGTTCCTCAAATTTATTAAAATTTGGGAAATTTCAATTAGGCTGCTCCATCATACTCTTTGCTTGGTTGTCTGCTCTGTGGCTGAACATTTGTTTGAAAGGGAAGGGAAGGCATTGTCAGGGAGCTCCATCTGCTTTTTAGAAATTATGCTTGAAACGGGGGGTGGTATTACACATATGAAATTCTCGAAGAAAAAATTAGTAGTAATAATAATAATAACAATAATAATTTTGTTTAATTTCACTTCACTCCAAACTCAAGCATATCTAATCTTCATATCTTCATGCCTTATCCACAGGTCTGTGGGTTGCTCTTCAGGGCCACGGGCAGCAAACACAAGCAGCTGTTCTCGACTGTCTTATTTGGTTTTCAATAAGTGACAGGTGGGAGCAAAAACAAAGAGCACCCACTGGTGTCCCAGTCGCACACGGGCCGACCTTGGAATCATTACCCTTAGCCCTGCGTGTTGCAGTCCTCAGACAAGCTTAGGAAGGTAAGATGGACTCCTCAGCCCTTGGCAGCCTATAACATCACTTCTGGGCAGACCTAGGGGTGGGGATTCCATAGCCTCTGTCTCAGCTGTCAAGTGGCCAAGTGGCTTGACAATTATTTTTAAATAGTTTATCTATTATTTAAATTTATTTAAATACTCTTGGTAGTGGAGATTGAACCTAGCCCCACGAGTGGCTTGGCAAGTGCACTACTACTGAGGTTGTCCTCAATTTGGTCCTCCCAGTAATCCTGGCTTGCCCTGCTGAGAGCTGGTTGTAACTGCCTCTCCCACTGCCACCCTTGCTGTTGCTCCCAGTCAGCTGCCTCTACTGCTTCTGTTTTCATCTTCCCAGCCTAGACTCTACTAAAATAAGAAAAGACAGCTGAGGGAGGCCTTTGTCCGGCCTCAGGGTAGGCAGTGCAGGGAAGTCTCTATAGTCTGCTCACAAGCAGCTTGATTCTGTAAACCAAGAAGAGGTGTGTGGACCAATCACAGCACACCTTCATGAAAGAGGGAGGGGGTGTGTGGTGGCTCTACTCAGCCTTAGGCACCAGTCATTGGGCCCTCAGGCTATGTGCTCCCCGTCTGAGCTAGGGGGAAAATAGTTGCAGGGTCATGTAGAGTTCACTGAGGCTTGTGACAGCAAAACCCTGTTATAAATTGTTTCAAACAGTCCTGCCTGCGGCTGCACCTGCAAGAGCTAGCAGTGTCTTTTCTGAAGACTTCCAAGGTGTTGCCGACAGCTAACAGCTGGCTGCTCAGTGGCAGCCCTTCTGCACAAGGTGGCCAGGACAGGAAGGAAGAGCCTCATCCCTGCTGCCCAGGGGATCAGGTTGCTTCAGCTTCCATCTTGAAAGTCAGAAGGAGCACTTACAATAAGGACATGAGGAAGTTGTCATTAATAGTGACTTAAACAAAATTCTCATGGCTTTAATCCCATTTTTTAAAAAGGCAGAGATTGAGACGTGGAGCCGGGCAGTGGTGTTTCATGTCTTTAATCCCAGCACTTGGGAGGCAGAGGCAGGCAGATTTCTGAGTTTGAGGCCAGCCTGGTCTACAGTGTGAGTTCCAGGACAGTCAGGGCTACACAGAGAAACCCTGTCTTGGAAAAAAAAAAAAATTAACTCATAATCCCAGTAATTGGGAGTCAGGAGCCAATGGTGCTCTGAATTGGAGGCCAGCCTGGTCTACAGAGTGAGTTCCTGGATAGACAGGGCTACAGAGAGAAGTTCAGTCTTGAAACAAGAAAGAAAGAAAGAAAGAAAGAAAGAAAGAAAGAAAGAAAGAAAGAAAGAAAGAAAGAAAGACAGACAAAAAAGGGCACTGGTCAAGTTCACCA
This sequence comes from Rhynchomys soricoides, assembly GCA_019843965.1. Classification (NCBI taxonomy): domain Eukaryota; kingdom Metazoa; phylum Chordata; class Mammalia; order Rodentia; family Muridae; genus Rhynchomys; species Rhynchomys soricoides. The sequence continues at coordinate 3,797,124 of JADRCH010000121.1, forward strand.
AGGGCATTAAGGGCTCAGCAACATGATTTTACTGACTTGTGGCTGATGCATAACTGAAAACTATTTAATATTCATTAAAATGAATATCCAGGGAGCTAAAGAAATAACTCAGCGTTTAGCCATACCTGCTGCTCTTACAGAGGACATGAGTTTGATTCCCAGTTCCCACACTGGGTAGCTCACAACCCCACTTTTTACTCCAACTCCGGAATATCAAATGCCCTGTACTGGACTCGGAAGGCACTGCACACGCACGACATGAAAGTACACATCATTTCATTTTTTTATTATTTATTATTTTTTAACTTTTTAAGTCTAAAACAATGAACATTTAGTAACAGAAAGGCACAAGAAGCCATGATGCCAAAATGAAGGTGAAGCAGCAGCAGCGGAAGAAGAAATCTTTAAAACAAAGATGATTTTCTGAACAGTGGGACATCTGCCTCCTGGAGCTTCAAGGTAAGACTGTTGCTGAAGACACCACACATTTTGGACACAGGACTGGGAGGAGGTGAGCTGGAACTTACTTAGAAGCCTCCTCCTGGAGGACCAACTCCCAGGGTATCAGAAGGTGCCATGCAAGCTGCAAGGGAGAAAAGTAACCAGTCACCCACCCCAGCTGTGAAGCCTAGGGACCACAACAATGACTGGTCCAGCAAGCTATCCTCAATTATGCAAGAATGGCACGTTTATCTTGTGGGTAACCAACTGTTGTCTAGCTGGATCCAAGACTTACTCAATAGGAGGAAATTCATGCTTGGAACTGCAGACTTAGCAAACTACCTGTGAGAGAGCTCACAGACTCTAGAGGGGAACCTACTACTGGTATGTTCTTAAACTAATGTAATTTCTAACTGATTTCTAAATGCTCAATTTTATATCAACAGATAAATGGTGTTCACACTGCTGATCAAAGAAATGTCTTTTTACAATAGATGGAGACAATTGTAGAAAGCCACAACTTTCTGTAAAAATTCAGAAAAGAAGTAACTGCAGATGCCCATCCACAGTGGATACATTTACAAACCAACCCCTCTACCTAAGGTTCAGGGAACATACAGATCCAAGAGACAGGATGCAGAAAAGCCAACCCCATGAATCTCAACGGTATGGTTTCCTAAGAAAGATAACAGCACAAGCCAACATGTGGATGGGGGAGATTTCATAAGGCCCACCCATAGATAGAGGTACAGGCAGTGCATGGCTGCAGAAAAGCAGAGTCCCTTTTCTTCAGGGATGAGCCTTTGATGGGATAGGACAACTTATCTCAAGGGGTCAGCCCTAAACACATCTACATACCAGCAACACTAAAGGGACTGAGGTTGCCTGTGTGCACAACACAGGAGAAGTTGGATGTTGGAGAGGAGAGGAACAGTGGAAATTATGTAAAACTATCACTTATGTATTAAATTCTCAGAATCATTTTAAAATTAAATTAAAAAAATAAAAACAAATTTAAACATTTCAAATTTTTTCTTCTTAATCAATCTAAAAGTCTGAAAATCAATTTGATCTTTTTAGCACATTTAACTTTTGGCTTCACTGTGGGATTTTTGTTGTTGTTATTGTTGTTGATGGTGGTTTTCCTGTTTTAACTCCTATTTCCACTGGATCCAGTTTAAGTCTGCTCTTCTGTTCTCATCTCCTACAATAGACTTGTAATAATTGCTTTAAGACATGTGTTTTTAACTTAAGAATTGGCATCTGGAAGTTTCCCTCTTGGTACTACGTTAGCCACACCCACTTTGGCAGCACTCACTTTAGCCACACCCACTTT
>JADRCH010000121.1:3798910-3808937 GCA_019843965.1 Rhynchomys soricoides
CACTCACTTTAGCCACACCCACTTTGGCAGCACTCACTTTAGCCACAACCACTTTAGCTGCACTCACTCTAGCCACACCCACTTTAGCTGCACTCACTCTAGCCACACCCACTTTAGCAGCACCCATAGGTGTGTACTTTCACTTCCCTCAAAACACTTCCCAGTCCCCCTTAGAACTCCTTTGACCCATTGACTATCAAAGAATCTGTTAGGCAATTCTCCCAATCTTATGTTCAATTCACTTCTAGTTTAATTCAATGTCTTTGAAAAAAATATAGTTTGTGTCTGGGCATGGTGGCACATGCCTTTGATCCCAGCACTTGGGAGTCGGAGGAAGATGGATCTCTGTGAGTTCAAGGCTTGTCTGATCTACACATTGAGTTCCAGGAAAGCCAGAATTACATAGAGAGACCTTGTCTTTTAAAATAATGAAAAGAAAGAAAGGAAACTAAGTTCATATGTTTTCATTCTTTTACATCTACTAATGTTTATGTCCTGACATGTATCCTGTTATAACTGCAGAATGCTCCGTGTGGAAATAAGAAACATGTGTGTTCTGCAGTTAGGTAGAGAGCTTCATAGACGTCTATTAGTCTAACTGATTTATCATATCTCTGTGTCTCCTATTTCTTCACTGAGCTACACCCAGGAAGGAAGGCAGACAGACAGACAGAGTATGTTTGTGTGTATTATTTCAGTTAGCTCTTTGAGAAAGGGTCTCAGTCTATAATGTTATCTGCTGTGGAACCCGAGTTCCTTCTATCGCCGCCTTCTGAGCGATCACTTGACAGGTGCACAGCACCAGACCGAGCTCTTCAAACTGTCTTTCTCCCTCTTTCCTGTCCTTTCTTCCTCTGGACTTCCTTTGCGCATAGTTTGGGGCATGTACTGTTTCCTTCAGGTGCACCTGACTCTTCTCCGTTCCCTTCATCCTTTTTTTTCACCTCAGACTGAGGAAAAGACTGGTTGGGTACTTTTTGTTTTTCTTTCCTTTAATTTAAATCCTCAGCAAAATTCTACTTCAGTTAAAATTGTAACTCTAGTGTTTCCATTTGGTTTTTTTTGTTTTTTGGGGGTTTTTTTGGTTTTTCGAGACAGGGTTTCTCTGTGTAGCCCTGGCTGTCCTGGAACTCACTCTCTAGACCAGGCTGGCCTCAAACTCAGAAATCCACCTGCCTCTGCCTCCCAAGTGCTGGGATTAAAGGCTTGTGCCACCACTGCCCGGCTCCATTTGGTTATTTTTATATACATTTTTATCTATTTGTATTCTCTGGTAGAAGACACCCAACATCCTTTTGCTCTTTTGACACAGGGGTCACTAGCTCATTGAAAATATTTATTAATAGCTGGCTTGGTGTCTTTGTTTAGTAATTTCAGAGTCTGGGCTTCCAGATTTTTCCCCCTCACAGCCAAGCTTCCTGTTTCTGTGCTTGTATTGCGTTTTTGGTTGATAGCTGGATATTTTGAGCAGGATGATACGGGAACTGAGAGTCATACAGCCCCTGTTCCCCGCTTCATGACTCGGGGGTGATGGTGTCTGTTCCGTCATTTGGCCGGATTGAGCCTGTAAAGCATATTTTCTCTGTCTTACATGGCAACTGACATCTCCAGTCAAGTTAACTTGGTGGTCCACTAGTGACTAGACAGAGATTTCCTTAAAGGCTTGGACCATTCATTTTCCTGGCCTTTGCTGAGAGATTTGTGCCTCATGGGATGCTTTCAATCCTCTGATAATTGTCTACTCTCAGAAGTGTTAGTCTCAAACAGCCTAGATCATATGTTGGTGAAAGACGAATTCCTCAGGATCTGACACTCTTATTCTTGTTTTCCACGTATGATCTCTCTGTGATGTACTCTGTGATCGGATACCCCAGCCGATCTGGATCACCCATTTGCCCATTACCTGTGCCTGATCTGTTTGGTGTTGGTAAAGTCCAGTCACAAAAACAAAAGCTAGACCACACAACAAATGAGGACGGAACAGGGACCACACTGTGATGCCAAAGAGAGTTCACTGTGGAGAGCAGAACAGTAGAAAGGACTGACACAAACAGGAGCTAATTGCAGCCCCCAGACCTACATCTCGGAGCAAAGGGGAGAGGCTGAGTGTTAACCTAGGACCTTGGTGGAAATCTATCAGTCCTGTGGAGCTATAATCAAGACCTCTGAAAATTGTGATGCTGTCCAACTGTTCCTGGGACTCAAGGCCGGACACAGAGGGTCCTGGAATCAAGCCTCTCAATACGGAGCACCAACATAAATAGTTCATTTAGAGAATGCTTGCTTTGCAAGCATGAGGACCTGAGTTTGATCCCCAGAAGCCACATAAAAATGCCAGGCATGGTGGCATATACTTTTAATCCCAGTGCCAGGGAGGCAGAGGCAGACAGATCCGTGGGGCTCATTGGTCTTGCTAACGTGCTGAGCTCCAGGTCAGTGAGAGACACTGTCTCAAAAAGAAAGGTGGACAATTCCTGAGGATGATGCCTGAGATGATTAACCTCTGGCCTACACACACACACACAGAGGCACATACATTCGAGTACATACATGTGCATACCCCCATACATACGTGTGGACATACATGTGCATACACAGAGAAAGAACCCCAGTTCACTGGTATTACTGTCTATGTACAAGCAATAAACATATTTCTATAATAAAGATGCTTCTAGAAGACTTGGGGAGGGGTGCAGAATGGAAAGTCCAAGCAAGCCCCACTGTGAGGCTTTCAGAAGTATTGTTGGACTGACTGACAGGTGCAGGAACAGCCAGCCAAACAGGAAGGAGCATTGTCTCCCTCCTCCTGGGCTCTGGTGTGCCTCTAGTGCCCCTAGTTGGCAGAATCTGACAGGAAACCAACTGACAAAGGGGAAGTATAGTTTGTCAAGCTCTGACTCAGAACCACAAAGTAGGGCACAGAAGTGAAGCAGAGTGATGACTCAATGCTCTCATTGGTTCCTATCCAGTGACTGACTTCTCAACTTCAAGAATCAGAGTTTTAGAAAGCAAACTTGGTTCTCGTCTGGATCTCAGTGCCTTTTTGAGGGAACCCCTTACCTCCTTGCATTCCCTATATCATCTATCAGATGCACACACCCTTCAAGCATGCCTCTCTCATAAGCACTGCTACTGTGTGAGTTCACTCTGTTTTTGACTGTCTCTGCTAACAAGATGAATTCTTTTCGGGTCTTACAATTGTGAACTCAGCTAGCAGGAAGCCAACTGACAAAGGGCAGTGGTATGCTAAGTCCTGGCCCCAGGACCATACAGCAGAGCTGTGGCCTGGATTTCACACACATCACCTCAGACAAGACTTAAACTAGCACCTCAGGCTTGTGTTGTTGTCTATGTGAGGGGTAAGAGAAGGCCAGTCTAGAAGTTAGCCTGTGGATGAAAAGGTTAGCTTTTCATTCTGGTTGGATGAAGAGATTCCCTTCACCCAACAGGACACGTGATTTCGGCTGGTTTCCCACAGAAATCAAGATCCTCATGTGCACTGGAAGAAGATCGAGGAGTTAATTAGAACTGGGTACATGGCTTCTAAGCTTGCTTCACTGATACAAGAGCTCCGAACAAGGATAGGTGTTGTGATCCAGGAGAGAGCCTTTCTGGTCCCCTGAGTATTAAAGGCTCACAAGTTCTGATGTTCACATGGTTCTAGCCTCTGGCTTCAAAATCAGAGAAAGATAAGAACTCCTACAGAGATGTTCAAGATTATGACCTGTACAGCATATTTGATCTTCAGAAAGGAACCCACATCTCACCTTTTACCTCAAAGCTAACTATGTCATGTGTAAGCTAACTATGTCATGTGTCATGAGTGTCATAGAAACTCTGAGAGGCAAAGCCATGTCAACAAACCAGAACAAGCTCTGATGTTTTGAGGAAGAAGGCTGAGGCAAGTCTCTAGCCATGGAACACACTCTGCCCATGATTGATGACAGTCCACAAGAGACCCATAACGGTTTAGAGACCATGAGAATATTTAACACCTTACAGAAAAGGACATAGCATGATTGTTTGCCCCTGGGGGGGGGGAGGGAAACTTCATATTGCTAAACTCCAGTCCTTTTATGACCTCCAAAGAAGTATCAATATCTAGTTCATTTACACTGTCTGCAAAACCTGATGCAAATATGTGAGTGAAGCCCATCCATCCTGACGGAGAACAGGCTCACTCAATACAAATACACACCCCACCCCACTCCCGACTGCTTGCTGCTTGCACCAGCTGGCTTTCTCCTCTCTTATCCATTCCAGGCTCCCAAGCCAAGGGAATGGTGCCACCCAACATAGGCTGGGTATTTCCACATCAATTAAAAATCAAGACAACCCTCACAGGCATGTCAACAGGCCAACCTGATGTAGATAAATCTTCATTAAAGCTCTCTGCCCAAGCCTGCTTAAGAGCTGTTTGACTGAGAAGCAATATGGTCCATCACTTTGCTTCAGGTCTAAAAAGAAATTGTCTTGTACTCACCAAGTTGAGGATAGGACCAAAAGATCTAAGTCTGCCTGAAATAATCATGTAGCCTCTAGCCCCTAGGATGTATTTATGGTGGTATGAGATATTTGCCAAGAGCTCGGATGCTTTGGTAGCAGTATATGTCAGGAGTCATCTTTGCTTTTCCACATAATGGTCTGTGTTGTCTTGGGTGTGTTGAGACTGCCATTCACCTCTCTGTGGAGACTGCTCCTCACCTCTCTGATGGTGACAATATGAAAGGCACTGTTATTTACCATCAGTTGTCCGTCTCTTCCATGCAGGTTGCACCTTTCACGTTCTGCCATTTTCATGCTCACTGGGAACCAGAAAGTCACTTTGGTGCCTTTCATACCCATTACCTGATGCTAGAGGACCATACGGTCAGGGCCTGCTTTGATCCCATGCCTAACTGCTGGAAGAACCCAGCAGTCATGTGTAGGGAAAGCAGTGGCCAAGGGTCTTTGAGCTTTTACCACCGTGTCAATTCTACGTGTTTATTATTCCCTTTGAGATGGAAGGGGCCACAGCAAAGAAGCCCACTGTAACAAGATCCAAATGAACACTTGCAGAGGACTTCAATGTCAAAGTTCAGGAGCTAGGGACCACCACCACCAACAACAACAACAAGGTGGTACCCATATTAAAACCATGTTGTGAAGGTTCTCTTGCTGCTTAGGGTACTTTAGGGGTTTTCTCTCTATGTAAGATCTTTTGCATTTCTATTGAATACTACATTTAGGCTGGATTTTAGCTGAACCTCTGACTTTCAGTTAAGCACACTGTTTTTTAGAACACCAGAAGAGCCCTGTTTGTCATGCCAAAATAAACCATTGATGAAGGGAGCCTGTTACATAGGCTCTAATACTTATGTAATTCAGTAAAGAATCACAAGTTTATTTCATATTTTAATTTGTATAACGAAAAAGGTTTCATTCTTCCTAGAACTAAAAAAGAGTCATATAGTTTCTTGTAACTATTTAAAAGGTAACTGCTACTCCTTGTTAAAAATTAGTAAAATAGACACACACTATGTAGGTGCATAAATGCAGCAGAGATGGCTTTATGAAGTATTAATTCTTAAAGTGTGAAACTTAAAAAAAATTATCTTTCATTTTGGGCTTCAATGTGTGTGTGTGTGCACGTGCGCATGTGCGTGTGCAATTCCAGGTTGTGTCAAGCCAACAGTTAAAATTAACCAGGATGTGAGCTAAAAATCATTTGTAGAAAATACTACCCAGGCTGGCCAGTACCAGCAGATGTGAAAACTTCAGGCCATGTGCAGCCCAGGAGTCTGAAGCAAGCCATCAACACCATGGTACTGTGAGGTTCATGGTTTCAGAGGTCGACATCTGCAATGCATTTAGGGACACTCATTAGTCTGCTGCAGCTGTTTTAAGTGACCAATGTGAGGGAACAAATACACAAATGCACACATGTGCAGACACATGCAACAGAAACTAAATAATGGACACTGTAGATGCTTAAAGGAGCGACCACAAAGAAGCATCTCACTAGGATGTAACCAGAACTTAAGCATGTTATAAATAGTTTGGATTGAAGATAAAGCAAACAGGTTTAGCACAGAGGTGATAAACAGTAGAGATGGGGACTGGAGAGGTGGCTCAGCAGTTAGTGCTTGCTGCTTTTCCAGAGGACCCAGGTTTGGTTCCCATCACCCATATCTAGCAGCTCACAACCACCTGTAACTCTAGCTCCAGGGAATCTGATACACACACACACACACACACACACACAAAATAAAAATAAAGCTTTTGAAAACTGGAAAAGATTTTCAAGGAAACAAACTAGAACAGACAAGGAATAAACCTGTATTTAACAAATGACTCGGATATCTCTAATTATATTTGGTCCAAAATTTTATTTGGCACTTTGTGCCAGGGTTACTCTAGATACTACATAAATGAGCAAGGATGACTGTGCCTAAGGAAAACTGTATCTGTGGGCAGCATATTATTTTCAAAGCTGTCCAAAAGCACACAGGAGACATGAAGCTGCCACTTACCTTGCTCAGGACAAGGTTCTTTATCAATAAGATAATGTATCAGATACTTCGATCCTTAAGGCCACCTCTGGTTCCATTTGCATCTGTGATATTCATCAAAACCCACTTCAAAGAGAAACACAGGTTTGTATTTTGTGGTCTTTTGTGGTATCTCTAGAGTAAGAGATTTTCCATTTACAAGCTGAAATATCTTGGGCAGATTAGTTCAACTTCCTTTGTTCTGTTTCTTACTGTGTAATGTTAGTGTAATAAGGATTAAAATTGGCGAGACACGCCTGGCACACAGTCCTCTGTCCACTGTAACTAACTACTAGTCATCTCACAAACGTAAAGTAGCTCTGTTTTTAGAATCCCCGTATTTCCCAAACTCTGCCATTGGTGTCCTTCTTGCTCTCCACATTTTGAATAATGACAGTAGCTGCATTTATTGAGAAGTTACTCTGTTGTAAATGAATGACAAATATGTATAGACTCATTTAGTACTTAGAACAATTCCAGGACAATGCGGGACTTTATTACAACGTAATAAAGCAGGGAGCTGAGCCCTGTGAGTTTAGTAACCTGTCCAGATCTTATAGTCAAGCCTGAGAGCCAAGCAAGCTGTGAAGATCATGTGTCAATCACTGGGCCATAGCTACCTCCACTTAAGCACCAAAGCAGATACTTCTGAACTCTGGCACTTGCACCCTGTGGAGCAACAGCAACAGGACCAGAGCTATGTCAGTGTAATTTCTGTCCCTATGGGTTGGGTCTCAGTGACCAAAGTTGCAGTAATAGAAACACATTGTCAAATCAGTTAACAGTGCTAAAGGGCCGGAAGGTAAGGATGCTTGCCAGTAAGCTCAGTAGCCTGATTGGATTCCTGGAACCCACATGGTGGTAGGAGAAACTAGTGGGGACAAGGTGTCCTCTGATTTCCATGGCTGCAAGCACCCACTTTCATATCACACCCACTCACTCATACACACACATATGCACACACACAGGAACACTCACACACACACACACACACACTCTCTCATGCACACAATAAATAAATATCACACTCACTGCACAGGGTCGCACACTAATGACATTCACCCTTCTTACACTGGAAGTCTTTCCTGTGCCCTTTCAGGCTTGTCTCTACCCTCTGGGGCACTCCTGCAGGCAGAGTTTGAAATGAGCTTAGGGAAAGGTACCTGTTGGCATAACACCCAACACTGACCTCAAAGTCAATTGCCTCCCAACAGGAAAGAGTATGTGTGAGAATTCTGTACTTTGAGTATTTCTTCTAGTCAAAATCTGATGACAGAAGAAAATCTTCCCTGGAGAGTGCATGAATCTTTCAGATAGGCGATGATGCTCATGAAAAGATAAAGGAAGAAGCTCAGAAATGCCACCACAGAAAGCAAAAGTCAGGAATAGGTAGCAGAACGTTCCTGGACTTGGTGGATACCAGTTCTGTTTCAAGTAACACAGCTAACCCTAAGAGCAAGTCAGGAGGGCGGTCTTCACCCCTGATGAGGAGAAGACAGCCACCTTCTTTCTCTCTCCAGGCTCTGACACTTATTCCCTCTCCAGAGTTCCCAGAACTAATGTATCGGCAGCTGGCAAAGATCACATCCTCCCAGAGTCCCGGGAGGCAAAGACCCTGCCGCTATAGACAATTTTGAAACACCTCAAATCCCACACCTGGGATTAAAACAAAACCACGTTTACATAACTGGGTTTTTTAAGACGCCAAAATTCCCAGGACAGCCATCACCTCACTCCGCAGTAGCATGGACTAGACTAGGAACTGGAACAGAGTTGGGGCTTTTGACTTCCTCCCCTGCTGGGAGAGCACAGGCCCTGCACATGGGCATGCTAGGGGTACACTCTCCCACCAGGCTACAACTTCAGCCTGGCTCCGTGCTTTTAAAGCCTGCTATTTCCTAAGCCCGGTGTACCTGGCATCTAGAACATATACTTTGTAAATATCTGACCCTCGCCTCAGTAATTAACACACTATTGAGCCCACTCAAACAAAAGGCAGTTGAAGCATCTCTGACTTTTTTTTTCCTTTCACAGCACACATGCAACATGTTACCATATCCTGTCATCTTCATCTACCAAATGTAGGCCAGGTCCAACCAGTTCTCAGTGCTTCCAGCCAGTTCACCTGCTACTGTAACCTCTCCTTGGATGATGCAATGGTCTCTAAAAGGAGCTGCTTCCTTCACCCTCCTTAACCCTCTCCTCTTTTTCACAAAGCAATGGGAAGAAAGCCCTGTGACCTACAGAGCAAATCCCTACAGCTGTTGTCCTGTGTCTTAGTTAGGGTTTTACTTCTGTGAACAGACACCATGACCAAGGCAACTCTTATAAGGACAACAGTTAATTGGGGCTGGCCTAAAGGTTCAGAGATTTGGTCTATTATCATCAAGGTGGGAACAAGGCAGCATCCAGGCAGGCATGGTACAGGAGGATCGAGAGTTTAACATCTTCATCTGAAGGCTACTAGTAGAAGACTGACTTCCATGCCGCTAGGATGAGGGTCTTAAAGCCATACCTACAGTGACACACCTATCCCAACAAGGCCACACCTCCAAATAGTGCTGCTCCCTGGGCCAAGCATTTTCAAACCATGATATCCAGCTTCCATGGTCCCATATGCCTTTCTGGCTGCTTTCTCAACTCTATTTAGCTCTGGACCCTGCAAGCTACACTACTGACATGACAAGCAAGATGCACCTGCCATTACAGTAGTGGCATATGGCATAACCATTAGGATAGTAACTGAGATAGTTTATATATGCTTGGCCCAGGAAGTGAAGGTGTGGCCCTGTTGGAGTAGATGTGGTCTTGTTGGAGTAGGTGTGTCTCTGTGGGTGTGGGCTTTAAGACCCTCATCCTAGCTGCCTAAACCCCAGTATTCTGCTAGCAGTCTTCAGATGAAGATGTAGAACTCTCAGCTCCTCCTGTACCATGCCTGCCTGGATACCACCATCCATATTCCCACATTGATGATAAAGGACTGAACCTCTGAACCTGTAAGCCAGCCCCAAGTAAATGTTGTCCCTATGAGAGTTGCCTTGGTCATGGTTTCATGGTTTCTGTTCACAGCAAAAACAAAACAAAACAAAAACAAATAAACAACAACAAAAAAAACTAATTAAGATAGTAACCAACCACTTTCTCTTTGGATTTGAGGCCCACTGCACAGGAAGGAATTTGTATCTATTGTAAGCCTGCTCATGGCTAGTGAAGTCAGTTCCTAGGGGGACCCTATATCCATTTTGCTATATGGATACAATAGGCCCATCAAATTGCTTTCTAAATATTGGTGTTTCTTCTCACAGATTAATGTTGCTGTCAAGTGTGTGTGTGTGTGTGTGTGTGTATGTGTGTGTTTTGATCAGGGACGCTTCTTTTTGCAATGACAACAATTACTGTAGAGACTTAAAACTGGCAAAGTGCTGACAATAACTGATTATTTAATACTGTCTTAAGTTGTATGTCTATATCACACACCCCAAGGCTCAGGGAATATC
>JADRCH010000121.1:3808947-3849895 GCA_019843965.1 Rhynchomys soricoides
CAAGGGGGAGGGGGATGCAGAACACTGAGAGCAAGGGGGAGGGGGATACAGAACACTGAGAGCAAGGGGAAGGGGGATGCAGAACACTGAGAGCAAGGGGGAGGGGGATGCAGAACACTGAGAGCAAGGGGGAAGGGGGGATGCGGAACACTGAGAGCAAGGGGGAAGGGGGGATGCAGAACACTGAGAGTAAGGGGGAGGGGGATGAGGAACACTGTTTTATGGCCATGAGATGACTATCAAACTCTTGAGTGTTCAGCAGCTATGAATTATCAGCACAAATCTTACACAAAATTGAGCCCAGAAACAATCCACCCTGGTATCTGGAGGGGCTCATGGGGTCCCACTCCTCCCTGAGGATTTATAGGCAGTTTCCCATTGCTGGAAAAGAGACATTTTCTTCAGTAGTGTAGCCACTGGTAAGTTGCCCACAATTCTGCAGACGCTCACCGGTGTCTGTGTAACCACGTTCATTGGTTCACAAATGACAAGAATACATGAAAGTAGATGAGTGTATTAGTTACTTAGATACCTTCCCTGTTGCCTCCAAAATACTTGACAGAAAGATCTTAGGGAAGAAAAAGTTTATTTTAGCTCACAGTCAAATGTATAGTTCATCTTTGTGAGGAAAGCTTGTGTCTTCTTTACTTTTCCATTGCTGTAACAAAACATCACAACCAAAGCAACTTATGAAAGAAAATATGCAATTGAGATTATAGTTTTCAGAGGGTTAGAGTCCATGGTGACAGAACAAAGGCACAGCAGCAGGAACCATTGAGGGTTTCCATCTTGATCCACAGCAAGAGGCAGAAAGAAAGACATGGGAATGGCAAAGCCTGTCCTCAGCAACACACCTCCTCCACCAAGGCCACACCTCCTAATCCTTCTCAAGCAGTTCTGCTAACCTGGGACTAGGTATTCCAACATGCTAGTCTATGGGGCCATTGCCATTCAAACCACCAGAGCTTATAAACAGGAATAGGAAGCAGCTGGTCACATTGCATCTATCTGCAGCCAGGACATAGAGGGATATTAATAATTAATAATTAATGTTTTACTCAGTTCTCTCTCTCTCTCTCTCTCTCTCTCTCTCTCTTCTTCTTCTTCTTCTTCTTCTTCTTCTTCTTCTCTCCCTCCCTTTCATTGTCAGTATCCCAGCCCGTGCAATGGTACTGCCCACATTCTTGGTAGGCCTTCCTGCCCCCCCAGTTCAACTACCACTATCCTTAAATAAGCCCTCACAGACCAGCCAAGATATTCATTTCCACCATCAGTAGTCATCAAGACTAGCCATCACAGCAGGACTAGTTGGGAAGAGGGAATGGGGGGGAGGGGGATAGAAGACAATGGTCAGAGAGGGAAACATGATCAAAACCCATTATATACATGCAGTAAAATGCCATAACGAGTCCAACCCTTCTGTATAATCAGTATGTGCTAAGAACACTTGAAAGCAGAACCTGAACAATAACTAAGGGAAAGTGGACCAAAGGAAAGTATTTAGAAATTGTAGTCAGAGAGACTGAGGACGGCACGGAAGACAGCTGGATTATGGAACCTGAGGATGGTAGTTAAAATAGAGCATCTACTGTCCTCCATACTCTTTACAAAAGCAAAGAGTAGCTACCATGTTATCACAAGCACAGAAGAGCTGAGAGACCTATAGCTTCGGAGACAGGGAGTCAATCTCAGAGCATGCCTTAATGGCTGCGTTATTTTTTACATCACTGTGACAGCACAGTGGCTTACTCAGGTTCACTGTCCAGAGGAATAAATTCCATCCTGACGGGGAAGTTCTCAGCCCATGGTACCCTCTGGGAACAGCAACGGTGAAAGGAGAGTGCTCAGCTGAGTTTCTCTTTTCCCCCTAAAATTTTGTTCAGTTTATATGGCCGCCACCATATTCAGGGCATGCTGATCCTTGGTGGAACCTCTCTGGATACATCCTCACAGGCACATACCAAAATATGCATCATTGGCTCTCCAGAGACTTCCACTTTAAAACAAAACAAGGTTCCATTCTGCAGCCCTGGCTGGCACCACAATGTGGTAATCCTCTTGTCTCAGCTTCTCGAGTGCTGGGATTTCAGGTATGAGTCACCACACTCAGCTCCCTGGGTGTTTCCAATCAAGTTGACAATGTCAGCCATCAGACTGAGCATCAAGGCAATAACTTGGGAACAGGGGAAGTACCAAGGGTGGTTGGTTCTGACAGAAGAAAGCCTAAGGCTTCAGCGGCTCTATGTTCCTGTTTACACAGGAGCTCAGATATGCTTGTGCTTCCTTAAGGAGAAAAAAAAAACTGGTGACACCTAGTGATTCTTGAGGATCTGTGGTCTGACCAGGCTAAGGACTCTGAAACACACAACCCACAGTTAATCCAAAGTCCATTCTAGGCTCCTGGATGCTTAGTCTATGATGCTGTTTCCAAAGTCTTCTACAAATCAGACTTTCGGATTAATCAAGTTCATACCAAAGGCAGGAAAATGATGTCCTCCACTGCTCATCTCTGCAAAGGCACAATTTTATTTTAGCATCAGGCAAGCTCCAACACAAAATCTGAATTAGTGAGACCAAGACCCTGAAACCGCAGGAAGTTTTTAAAAGGAGAAAGAATCAGTTACACTATGAATTTAATGCAATGGTAACTAAGTTTTCTCAAATATTCCAATTTCATTTCTGTTGCTGTGATAAGATACCCCAACAAAAATAACTTAGGGGAGAGGGAGCTTATTTTATCTCACAATTCCAGGTGATAGAATGTCACTATAGAAAGGGATAGCAGCAGGGGCTTGAGACAGCTGGCCACATCACATCTGTAGTCAACAGCAGAGATAGGCAAAGGCAGGCTTGCTGGAGCTCAGTTAGCTTTCTTTATTCTTATACAGTCTGTGGCACTCTAAGTAGGGAATAGTGTTACCCACATGGGCTGAGTCTTCCCACATCCTAACAAGCAAGACACTGTCCCACAGACATGTCCACAAACCAAACTGATCTACATAATTCTTCATAGAGACTCTCTTCCCTGGTGATTCTAGGTGGTGTCAAAACCAACAAATAAAACTAACCATTGCACTACCTTAGGCCTTATTTGAGAACATTCATAGAATTATTCATATTGTGAATAATATTATTCATATTGTGAGACCCACTATGGATGTTGGTCCAATGTGTCCCCTGGAAATCTGGGTAAGAAGGTCTAGATGCAGAGTTCAAGAAGGGAGAACAAAGCCTAATTTAGTAACTCACAAGCGTGTGGTTGCCATAGCAGTGGAAGCAAAAGGGAAACAGGAAGGGGACAACACGACACATATGACAAGGCTGGGGAGCCCATAAGGGATGCTGGGACCAAAAGGAAGAATAGAGAGGCTGTCAGCTGAAGAAGGGTGCTGTCAGGAGCATCCTCCAAGCCCTACCTCTAGGAGGACCCAGCGTATTTTATCAGACAGCTTCTAGGACTGGGTAAGGACCCGCTTTGTAACATTTCTAAGAACGAGAAGTGAGAGAGCAATCAGTGTGCTACAAGGTTTCAAGTAGCTCACTGATGAGATGAAAATCAAGATTACTGCAGCTTCGTGGGATGATGCAGGTTTCCAATCCCACGCCAGAGGCAGGCAGGTCTCTGCATTCCAGACCAGCCTGGTCTACATAGGGAGACAGGGAGTTTTAGGGCAAGACAGTTCCTGGCTAGCCAGAGCAATAGTGCAGAGAGAGAGAGAGAGAGAGAGAGAGAGAGAGAGAGAGAGAGAGAGAAAGAGAAACATCTGTGAGCTCAAGAACTCAAGGGCGGGGTGGGGGTGGGGGAGAGAGACAGATCTGTACTTACGGTTTGAAATCCTTGATAGCCATCAAAGCCTAAGGACCCAAATTTGTTTCTCCAGGGATCACCCAGAGCATGCTATCTAGTGAGAATGGCCACACCAGTGAACTCTGGTCTAGACTAAGAGGCCCTGCCTCTATGAGTAAGGAAGAAAAAACAGTCAATGATTGTTGATTGATTGATTGATGATTGTTGACATCACCCTCTGGTGCAACCCCCATCCCACTCTCACAGACAAATAGAAGAGAGTAAGGCTGGTACTTTTGTAAGGTTCTGTTGGCTACACATGTATGATGAGAAAGAGATTGGCAAACTGGGGAAAAGAGGAAGACAGGGGAACAGCGAAGACAGACTTCCTAGGGTCATTGACCATCCATCTTGCAAATAAAAAATTTTAGCATGTATGGAAAGTACCTTAAACATCAAACTGGGGGTTTGTCAATCCCTTTGGCTCTTCTCTGTTACTGACCTCTTAATCCCCAAATGTTTTACAATAACAACTAGAGTGTAGAAGACTCTTTACAAATGTTAAGAAAACTCTTCAACATGCACTGGACCTGGGAAGAGTGTCCAAGACAACTATGGTCAGCAGTCAGCTGGCTGAGGATCTTTATGCTCTGCCTGGTTAGAAACCACAGAAAGCAAGAAGCTTTTCAAGCCTGGGGTGAAGAGCGGTTCTCTGGCTGCTTCTATTCCCCTCAGCATTTGGCAGCTAAGGGCAGAAGCCGTAGGTCAGCAAAAGGAGAGGCAAAGTGGCGCCCTCTAGTGTTACATGGATGTATACACCTCAGGTATCTAGACTCCATGTACTTGGTTCCGCAGCACTCTGGTTCTTGGCCCAGGATCTCAGACCCTTGTCCATGAGCCTTGACAGTTATCACTGCCTCTGCTACTTCTTTTTGTTATCAGCTCCAGTTGCAGTAATAGAAGCAGGTAAGAAAAGAAGCCTACTCTTGGGTCTGACGTTGTACATACAAGTATCAGCAGAAGAGAGTGTAATGGGCTTAGCCTAAGTGGCCTGCTCACATGTCCGAGAAGGGACATTTGGACTAATCACAGCCATATTAGGACTAATGCACCCTCCTCTTAGCACCAATCACAGCCATTGAAGCTTGTGGTTTGGGCCAATCACAACCGTGCGTCTTAGTCCCTCTATCAGACCACAAAAGGAAGTATTCTCCTTCTGGCCAACATGGAAATCCTGCAGGGTCATTTAGAGTTCATCAAGGTTTATGATAAGAAGTCTGGTAGTTTTACACAGCTCTGCACTTTCAAAACAGAGACAATAGCTGTGGCAATCATCCTGTAGTTTTCTTAAGGTGACCTTGGAGTGTGCGAGATGGCTGGCACAGGATCACAGACAGCCCTTTTTGCATAAGACAGCCCAGGTTAGGAAGGTGGTTATAGAGTGGAAGACATGGTTTCCAGATGGCGATACAGGCTAGAATCTAAGCATAATCCAGGGATTGACTTGTAATTAAGTTAGGAATGATGGTAGAGTACTGTATCTCACTGACAAAGATGGTGGACTGGATGTCAATTGTATATCATACTTTGTAATTTACATGATTGTTATGGTATTATATTCGATTTATGTCTGGGAGAAGAGGTTTTTGGTCTTGCTTCTTTGTTTGTTTGTTTTATTGGAAAAGGTGAGATGTAGAAGGTGGTTCTGATGCTAAGGTCCTGCTCCCCAATTGGTTCTTGATCCATCAATAAAGATGCTATCGGTCAATGAGCTGGGCAGAATAAGCAGGACTTCCAGGGCCGCTGAAGGCAAGCTAGTAGACACAGGGGAGGAGATTTTCACCATGCTTCAGAGGGAGAAAAGATGACCAATCATATGAGATCACAGGCGGAGTGGCCATGGGCCGCTTCTCCAGGTGGGAGGTTAGGGAGTTGAGCTGGGACTAAATGTAACTGAGCAACTAAATTTGAGGGCGGATTTAGAGTGTTGAGCTAATAGTATTGGTAAGGTCGCCGTAGCCACGGTAGATTAGAAGCGCCCAGCAATTGAGCCAAGAAGGCAGACTGAAACTGAGCAACATGTGTGTCTGTGGTTTTCATCCATGGATCCAATATTCTCTGGGCAGGGGCTGGTAGCGCAGCCCATTCCTGGAGCTTAAAGCAGGGAGATCAAAAACTACATGCAACAAAGATATGACAAGGCTAAATGAGGTCACATGGCTATACGTTAAGACTGGTGTACTCAAGAAGTAGATTAGAGCACAGACAACAGACAAGAGGGTGACCATCAGAGGACAAGTGGGAGGTCTCAGAAGAATTCGACCTGCAACGTTTTGGCTGCTCATGCTGTAGAATGTCAAGAACAGATTTTCATTGTCCATCCATTCAGTCAGTAAGTGCCATTTTGTTTCGGTGGCCCTAGAATGCTCATGTACATTATAATTTTATTAGACAAGCAAGGGAAAGATTCCTTTTTACAATTAACTTCAACGTTCTGAGACTGAGTTCAACTAGATTAAGAAACACGGCACTTGGTGTGGGGCAGTGGTCTGTGGCAGGCAGTCTGGCACCCGGTTGAGCACAGACTTAAAACTCTGGGCGACCCAGTGGAGCAATTCACAAAGGAAACAGGAAAACGTTTTGGTCAAGGCTCTTGTCAAACAGCTACCACCCCCACAGCCCCCTGTAGAGAGCCCTGTCATGTGAGATTTGTCCCTTAGGAGTAACACCAAGCCCTCCCACATGCAGATAAGGTGCCCTTAAACTCTCAGACCAAGCCAATGGGAAGTACCTGTTATCAGACCCCTGATCCACCCCTCCTCATGTAGAGGCGTGGCCATGCAGCCCCAAGCCATCCCCAGGTTAATGAGACCCCTAGAGGCTTAGCCATGCCCCTTCCCAGTTACTATATCTGCCTCACCTTTCCCAGAGGAGCGGGGGTACAATTCCATTCACTCCACTCTCCACAATGAAAATAAACGTCTTAGAATTATGGACTGTCTCTTCATCTGGGCCCGCTGTGGGAAGCAAGGGATCCAGCCCTCGATTAAGGAGGCGCGTCTAATCTCTCACAGAGGGCTTCCCATCACTCCCAGGCTGTACCCATGCACCCAAGCCTAAACAGTTAGCCCTGCGCCCCAAGCCGCTGAAACCCAGTCCCAGTGGGAACCCCAGCTGAGCTCGTGCTATCCTGTCTGCAGCACCCTGTGGCGACTGCAGTGCCCCTGGCTAGAGAACCCACAGAGACAGCTGCCGCGAGTCCCCAGGAATGGCCCCCTCCCCCACCCTCAGGCAGGGCCCACAAAGGCTTCCCACAGCCCCCACCTGCCAGTAGGACTGTGTGGGAATACACAAGGCCACTTCCCGAATGTCTCCTGTCCCACCCAGAGCCGCATTGCACGGACACGTGGGGTTTCTTTCCACCATGCCAGGTTTGTTCCAACGACTTGGTTTTGTCTTCAGTTCAGTTCTGTTGCTAGGATAAGATATCCTGACAAAAAGCAATTTAGGGGCCAGGTATGGTGATGCATGTCTTTAATCCCAGCACTCGGGAAGCAGAGGCAGGTGGATTTCTGAGTTTGAGGCCAACTTTGTCTACAGCTTGAGTTCCAGATAGTCAGGGTTTCACAGAGAAACCCTGTATTAAAAATAAACAATCAAACAAGAAAGCTGTTAGTCAGGAACAAAGAGAATAAATGCATGCATGCTCACTTGCTTGCTTGTTTGCTTGTTAGTGCTCAGCTCAGTGTCTCCACTCTACAGTCCATGGCCCCTGCCTAGGGAATGGTGCTGTCCACAGTGGGCTGGGCCTCTCCACATCTATAAACTAATATAAACCACCCCCAAAACATGCCCACAAAAACAATACAATCTGGACAATCTCTCATTGAGGCTCTCTTCACAGGTGATTCTAGTTGTATCAAGTTGACAGTTTTTGGCTTTACAAGGCAAGTTATCATGGACATTAAGACAAAGTAAAACTGCCAGAAAGTTGAGAGGCAAAAGGGCATGTGACAATTAACTTCTTCGTCAAATTGACTAAACCATGGTGATCAACTGTTTGATCAAATGCCAAGCCTGCCGGTCACTGAACATAATAGAATGCCAAAGATACCATCTTAGTTTTGCCAAACAAAAGGGAGATTTATGTTGCCAGGCAATCAAAAGGGCTGTAAGTACCAGACTATCAAAAAAGCAGCAAAGGAGAGAGGAGAGCAATGGAAGGCAGTGAACACCAGTTAAATGAGAATTTCTCAAGCTTAGAAAGCAGGAAAAAAACAGCACACAATAGACATAAGATTTATAGTGTACAGAATTAAAAAGACCGTAGTTTCTAGTAGGAAACTGGATGATTAATGGTGAGATGGCACAAATTTTAAGTGCTGAGAGAACAGGCACCGTGCCTGGTTGTTCTTTATTATTTTTAAGGCCATTTATATATATTTGAAACTGGTCTAACAGAAAGCACAAGCTATTTTTGCTCCGAGATTCAGCTCTAATGTTGTCCACTAAAGTACCAAGTTTCTGGTAAAAGCACACACACACACACACACACACACACACACATATACTCTCTCTCTCTCTGTCTCTCTGTCTCTCTCTCTCTCACACACACACATATATTCTCTATGTGTGTGTCTCTCTGTCTCTGTCTCCTCTCTCTGTCTCTGTCTGTATCTCTGTCTCTGTCTGTCTCTCTCTCACACACACATATATGTGGGGAGCCGCCTGAGTCACACCCACATTCGCCATTACAAGATGGCGCCTACATTCGGCCAAGGACAAGTTGTAAACAGGCTAGTGCGCATGCACCTGGTAATTTTCCACCTCAGAGTCTCAGCCTCTCTCGTGGCGGCATCTGGCCTGATGTGCGGGAGCCAATGGAGAAGCTCCGTGTCCCAGGCAAGCGCTGTGGCCTATATAAGGGACGGGTGTTCTATTGTTCGGGGTCTCCACTCGTGGCAAGCTTATGCTCTCCCTCTCAAGATGCATTAAAGCTTTACTGCAGAAGGATCCTATGTGTGCCGCGTTGTTCTTGCTGGCGAGACGGTAGCGCGGGACACATATACTCTCTCTGTCTCTGTCTCTCTCTGTCTCTCTGTCTGTCTCTCTCTCACACACACACATACTCTGTCTCTCTGTCTCTCTGTCTGTCTCTGTCTCTCTCTCTGTCTCTCAGTCTCTCTCTGTCTATCTCTGTCTGTCTGTCTGTCTCTCTCTCTCTCTGTGTGTCTCTCTCTCTGTCTCAGGCACCCCTACAACATTAGAGTGTCACTATCACACCTCTAACTTCCTACACCTATTTATGAGCTTCCTCCATTGCTCTTAATTATTTAAAGACAAAGACAGTATTTTCTTCATCTGTGGTTATCCAACAGATCTTTAATAACTATTATTTCTCATCTATAGTAATTTTTTAGAGCAAAGACTTTGAAAACTTCCAGTTCAAGATTTGATTCCCAGGCCTTCTACTTACCAGTCAGGAGTCCCTATGTGACCTCAGGGATCTTACTTTGTCCTAACTCAGGCACATTACCTGTTCTCAATGAAAAGACAGGCTGTAACATCCCCAGAACAGTACCTAGCACACAACGAAATACTCACGCAGCTGGGTTGGTTAACAGGGACTGCCGAGAGCAGGTACTGCCTCTAAGGCAGGAGTAGCCCCACATTATCCCAGGATGTTGTTTGTGCTCATGAACAGACACCAGCACATGACAGATTCCTTAGTCGCTGATGCCATGCTTCATTTAAGACATTCAACATCTTATTATAACAATGTAGGGTTTCAAGCACAAGGCTTTCTGTATTGTGTTATATTTCATATGAAAAGGAATGATAATGATAATAATGATAATAATAACAACAATAATAATGTAGACTTCTACTTCCAGCCAAAATGGGAGAGATTATAGTACACCAACTTTTAGGCTCCTGGCATCCTTTACAAACAAACAAAACATGGAAGCTGGGGCTGAAGAGATGACTCAGAAGTCCTGGATGCTCTTCCAGAGAGCGCAGGTTTCATAGCTAACACCCACGTACCATCTGGAACACCAGTCCCCGAGGATCCGACGCCCTCTTCTGGCCTCTGCAGGCACTGCATGCACATGGTGCACAGACACACATGCCCACAAAACACCGGTATGTGGAAAATACAAATAATTAAAGGGGAAACACTGTAAAAGACAAAATGCAAGTCAAGAAAATCATAAACTGTGAATAGACTGCTCAAAAATCTTCTAGGAAGCATGAATAACAAGATCATGAAGAATGGAGCTCACGTCTTTTATCTTTAATTCATTTGCAGGTCGCAGACCTGTGGTGAGAGTGAGGACCAAGGCACTTTGGGCAGTACGAAAGGACACTTGAAGACCAATCAGGACATTAAGGGGCAGAAGGGACTTGCTCAAACATTCACCGGTTACCTATTGAGACAGTCTCTGAATTCTGAAGTTGCACAGTCTGGAAGGCTGGGATGTTAAGCAGAAAAATCTCTGGCTCAGATTCAAGTTTTCAAATTCTTTGAGAAGAAGAATGACTTTAGGCGGCAGTCTAGACACAAAATATCAGAGTATCAGACCTGAGGGATGGATGACGGGGACAGAGCAGAGAGCGTGGTAATGCTCCAATGGGAAACCTGGACAGGAGCAGAGAGCACGGTAAGGCGTCAATGGGAAACCTGGACAGAGCAGAGAGCGTGGTAATGCTCCAATGGGAAACCTGGACAGAGCAGAGAGCGCTATAAGCCTCCAATGGGAAACCTGGACAGAGCAGAGAGCATGGTAAGCCTCCAATGGGAAACCCTTAGAGGACAATAGCCTGGTGGGGGTGAAAGGTACACTACAAATAGTCAACAAAAACTGCAACCCAATCTTAATCAAGTCAGCTCAGGCTCTGACTGGATCAAAGTCTCCTCTGCCTCATAGAGTGTGAGTAACTGTGCAGGAAGCCATCACTACCCAGGGCCTTTGAAATTTGTCACACACAGCATTCAGAATTCAATAAAAATGCCACCAGTAGACCAAAAACCAGAACACAGGGGGGTTAAAAAAAAAAATGGAGTGCGTGAGCCACAGCAAATGAAAACCATGGAGTTATCAGACAAGAACGTTCAAGGTACTGTTTTCAACATGAAAAACATGGAGGAAATAAAAGAATAATTCTCCAGAAAACTAGACCCATTCAAAAGAAATGAAGGGGATGGAGAGACGACACAGTGGTTGAGGGGACCGGAAGTTCAATTCCCAGCACCCACTTCAGGTGGCTTACAACTGCCTGTTATTTCAGCTCCGGATCTGAGGCTCTCTTCTGGCCACAAATACACATACATAAAAACAAATCTTTAAAAAAAAAGAAATAAGCTGAGTTGAGTTCGGTAGTGGAATGATTGCCTAGCATGTGTGAAGAGGCTCTGGGTTCAGTCTCCAGCACTGGAGAGGGGGTTGGGGGAGAGGAAGGGAGGTACACTGAGGGAAGAGTAGGAAGGGGAGGAAGGGAGGCAGAGAGGAGGGAGAGAGAGAGAGAGAAAGAAATGGAGTCTCTAATCTTGAGCATCTGTGGGTGAGGGGCTTGGAGACACCAGGGAGTGTGTAGGGCATGTGTGATAAAGCAAATGCTTTTATCAGCCAGATTGACTGGTGTCTCAGGAAAAAAAGGGGGAAGGGAGAAATTGGGACAGAAATAATACTTAAAAGATGTAATGTCTGAGAAATTTCTAGAACTTATCAAAGACCTCGAGTGGCAATTTCAGAATGCTCTGTAAATGCCCTGAAGGAGAACAGAAACGAATTCTATACTACACCACAGCAAACCCACAAAAACTAAAACAAAAACAATGTTAAAAGGTACTGACAAGGACGGGAGGGGTTACCTCCAGAAGGGCAACAAGAAGACGAGACAGCCTTCATTTTATTAGAACTAAAAATGAAAAAGACAGACCACAACATAGGCATTTGGAAAAGATAATGAACAAAGTTAAAATGTCTATGGATCAGTAAGATAGACTTGAAGAAGACACCTAGTGACCAATAAACCCAGAAGGGTGTTCAGCATCACCAATAAGCACCAACAGGTACCATCTTATAAGGGATATACAGGGATGTCGTAATAAAATACTATACATTGGACAAAATCATCTATTTCTTTTATTTCAAAAGTGAAGAACGATCAAAGCCAGGGTGTTATCAGATTGTCTGATGATCATACGCCTCCTGGTTCAACTATCCTTTTGCTATCTCTTTACATGGCAAGAAGATAGAGAGTTCCCTGGGATATCATTCATGAAAAAAAATAATAACGTACTGGCAGAGGCCAGAGAGACAGCTCATCAGTTAAGAGTACTGGATCTGAGTTCAATTCCCAGCTCCCACATAACTTGCAACTAACTGTCTCTAACCTCTGTTCTAGGGGATCCGACACAAACATACCTGCAGGCAAAACACCAATGTACATTTAAAAATAAAAATAATTTTTTTTTGTAAAAAAAAAAAAACAATTGTGCCAGCTAGCTTTATGTAAACTTGATACAAGCTACAGCAATCTATGAGGAAGGAACCTCAAAAGAAAAGATGCCTCTATATGATGAAGCTGTAGGCAAGCCTCTAGGGCATTTTCTTAGTGATTGATGGAGAAGGGCCCAGCCCATTGTGGGTGGGGCCATCCCTAGGCAGGTGACCCTGGGTTCTTTAAGACAGCTGGATGAGTGAGCCATTCGGAGCAAAAAGTAAACAGCTCCCTCCATGGCCTCTGCATCAACTCCTGCCTCCATATTCCTGCCCCACTTATGTTCCTATCCTGACTTCCTTTACTGATGTGGAAATGTAAGTCAGATAAACCTTTTCCTCCCCAACTTGCTTTGGTCACAGTGTTCTATCGCAGCAACAGAAACCCTGACTAGAACAACATATATCTCCCTAAGAGGACTCTCGGCCCATGACCCCATTAATTCCATAAAGATCCCACCTTTTAATGCCACTAGGGGTCAGGATTTCCACAGATGAATTTGAGGAGGGCACAAATATTTGGTCCACAGCACACACCCAGCTAGTTAAGACCTAAGCATAGGACCACACCAGACGCCGGAGGAAGGTAGGGTAAGAACTTTCGTTTACTCCTGGTGGGTGTGGGTATAACACACTGCAAGACATCACAGGGTAACCCCGAAGGCTGACCCATTGGAAGTCCACATTTCCGTCCTTAGGTAAATATCCTAAAGAAATGTATTTGTGTGAACCTTTGTCATGATGTACTGAAACCCTCTCAAATGCCCATTGGTAGTGTTGACTGTATTGTGATATAGACCCACTGTGATAATGAATCTTGAGTGTCAACATCATAGAATCCGGAGTCGACTAAGAGACAGCTCTGTGGGGGGCCTTCCAGGAGGGATTAACAGAGGGGGGAGGACCCTCTCCCAAAGTACACAACACTTTTCTGTGGCAGCCCAGATGCAAAACCGTCCAAAACAGCAGCTCTCTTGTTCTTCCTTGCCTGCCTTTGCATCTTGCTGGTGAGTGCGTGTGCCCAGTTGCTGCTATCCCTCACTGCTTCTTCCACCTCCCAGTGTGGACTGAGGACCAGTCACTCTGCAGAAGTCCTCAGGCTTTCAGCACCAGATTGGGACAACTGAGTCACCAAACCTCATAGACTGAACTGCTATTGGTTCTCAGCCTCTCCAGAGTACAGCTGGGCACTGTTGAACTACCCAGCCTGCATCCTGTAAGGCAGTTGAGTAAATCCCCTTTGTAACATATATTCATCCTTCCAGTTCTGTTTCTCTGGAGGGCCCCGCATGAACCGTTAAAAACAAACTCCGTGATAATACAGACCTTTAACACAGTACCAAATGAAAGAAGCCAGACAGACAAATGTAGAGTGATTCAGTTACTTAGAAACTCGGCCAGTGAAAATGAGATAACTGTTCAGTGACCTGGTCACAGGAGGGAAACTTCAGCGGTGATCACAAACCACCAGCCCATGGTTATCACTGAGCTTTGGGGACAGGGAAGGAGGTGTAGTCTGGACGGCCTCCCACACAGCTCCCAAGTGCTAACAGGAAAGTTACAGCTGGCAGAAGGTGACACATGCTTTCACATTCTTCCCATGTGTCAGCGGGGACAACTCAGAGTACACATCCCAAATCAAACACTAACAGCTTTCCAGCTGTGAACACATGTTCTTTCTGAGTTCTCTGGGTGAACGGGTGAGATTACTTACCATCTCCGATTTCCACACTGCAGCCTGGAGGACACCAGTGTTAAAACTAATTCTAGAACCCAGGGCTAGTGTTCTGCTCTGCATACAAAATCGGAAAAACTGGTAAAACGAGCTCCTGTATTGCGTGCTACACGTTCATGCATGTGTGTTTGTATGTACATAGGCATGTGGAGACTGGCCATCCACATTTTCCTCTACGAGCTTCCACCTTATTTTTTGAAACAAGGTCTCTCACTGAGCCTGGAGCTCATCAATTTGGCTAGGTTGCCTGGCCAGCAAGCCCCAAGGATGCTGTCTCTGCCTCCCTAGCACTGAGAGATAGGGATGCACTGTCAGGCCTATGTACATGCTGGATATCAGAATTCAGGTCCATGTTCGTATGGCAGGCATTTTAAGCCAAGCCAGGCCCAGTTCCTGGAAACAATACAAAACAATACACACAATACCAAACAAAAATAACAACAAAACCAAAACAGTCCAAAATAAGGTTATTTAAGGCTTCTGGCAGGAACATTTTTTTATTTATTTATCTATCTATTTATTTATTTATTTTGGTTAAAGCCACAACAAATAGAAATGTCATAAAAACAAACATGTAAACAGCATCAGAACTTTGGTTTCACTGAAACATCTTCCACCTGAAATATGTGAGGTACGAAGGCACCGTGCTGGGTGCTACAGTCTGGCTCTGCTGCAGCCATATCAAGACCACCCCTGGAGCCAGGGCAGAAGTAGGCTGGCCAGAGTGTGGGGCCCAGGTCACCCAGGACTCAGCTCAGGACACACTCTCAAATTCAGACAAACACTGGTTCCTCCAGTGACCTGCCTGACAGGAGCTGGGACATACAAAGGAAGCTGTCACGCTGAACTTGAAGATGATTTGGACTGTGGGCCAGGGCGGGGTGGAGCAGAAAAGGACGTCAGTCAACTTCTGTTGTCCCACAAGGCCTCAAGAACTCCTGCCCTCGCTCGTGGAACCACTTATTAGAGACTGTGAACAGAAAGCAAGTGCGTGATGACCCCACCTATCAGTTTAGCAGCCAAAATGAACATTTTCTCCATGAAGACCACTGCCCTGGGCTCTGTGGTTAACACTCCCGTGCTACACTGCCTCAGGCCTCAAGCTGCTCACGTGCTGTTGAAAATACACACAGATAATGGTACAAAAGCAATTGGCGATTCAGTGGTTATATGTAAGTTGCCATGGGAACCTCATGATGTTAGGGAAGAGTGGTACTGAAACAGAACAGGAAGCCGAACAGAAGTTATCCAGGAAAGAAGGCGGGCATACCATAGGGCTGCCACTCCAAGTGGGTGGGCGCAGAAAGTGGGCTAAGAAAGACCTCAAAGGCAGGAGTCACTCTGGTAAGTGTGAAGGACCTCAAGAAGCTGGGACAGGGACAAGCAGAAACTGAGAAGTGAGGGACTGGAACCTGTCAGGGTTTGGCCATAAGCCTCAGGCCCTGTGAGCCACAAGACAGAGTCTTAGTGCTGTGGGCACCAGCTGAAACACTGTCCCTGCCATGTCACAGGCATGGACCGTGACTGTTCCTCAAATGTGGACTCTCTAAAGGAATACAGCAGATAACATGGCTCCTATTATGAGCCTCAGTCTGAGCTTAAACCCCAGAGCCCACATCATAGAAGGAGGGGTACAATTCTTTCAAATTGTCCTCTGATCTTCACGAGCCATGGCATGTGTACACATGTACACACACACACACACACACACAATTTTTTAAAGTAATGCACTACTAAAGTCAGAGATTTCAGAATACAATTTAATACCTGTACTTAACAAACTGTCTAGAAGACTTATGACTAGCAGCATATACAGTCAAATGATAAACTTTAGTTTAAACTAACACGAAGTGCTTACGTGTGTCCTATCAGTGCTATGCTTTCGACATCTAATCTAGATTAGACCTACACTGTACCTTCTCCTCCCCGAATCAGCAACTACCACATTTTCATTTCTGTGAGCCAATCACTATTCATCCCCCAAACTCCAAGGGTTGTAAATACATGTGGTCCCCTCCTATCACGTTCTAGGCCCTTTCTAGCTTTCCACAGCTCCTTCAAGGATGAGGCTAAAGTTCATCTTCTCTGGTCTGGTCCCAGCCTCCAGTCTCATCTCAGACCTCTCCTTCTTCAAGCGACAAGGACAGCCAGCCTCCCCACCGTTACCTAAGATGCTGGTTGTAGCCACAAGAGTCTTGCTTGCCTTGGATAAACACCTCCTCTTGTCTGTGCTCCCAGTTCTCTCTACACTCCACTAAAACCCTTGCCAGAGCCCACTTCTCTGGAAGGCCACACTGGACCTATATGTTCATGCAGCCCAGGTTTCCTCAGCTCTCTGAGCATCTCTGAATGGCTGCAGCCAGTAGCTCTGGCTGGGTGGGTGGTACAGCAGCAGAGAAAACCTTTTGTGATGTACAGAACTGAACACAGCTAGTAGTTGTCTACGCTTCTGCGCCTAAGGCCAACCATCAAATGCTAGGCTGAGGCACCGTCCATACCACCTCTCAAGCCACTCACTCACCCCACTTGCAGCCCACAAGCACCGGGCAGGCTGCATGTCTCGTCCGATAATCGCCTTCCCCACTCCGAAGAAGGTTGTACCAGAATACAGCTGTGCCCTGGGAAAGAGATAAGCTGTCAGAGCACATCCTAAAGATCAGTCTTGAGGACCTGCTCCAAGAATCTAGAACCCTCCACCCCTTGGCAGAAATGTCCCTCCTTTCCTGTGTTTGGGAGATGGGGCTCTAAGACCCTGGAAACAAAGTTTCCTAAAAAGTACCTATCCTTTGAATGGAAGGAAGTTGAGAAATCCACCTGCCCTGAAGGGTCTTCCTTCCCCATCCCTTCTTCCTGGGTAGAAGTTGGCACAGTTCAGGGTGCAGGTGGGAAGGAATTAAGGTACATCACATTGACAGTCAATGGCACTGGGCGACAGGGACAAGGTCTGAGGCCTGCTTCAACATGTGGCCCTTAAGAGTCACACTTACCTTCTTGGGCCAAATAGCAGCTCCCAAGTCAGGGAAGACGGTGGCACCACCAGCTTCGACGTCACTCATCTGGGAACATAAGGCAAACAGCTTGGCCTCTCTAACCAAGGATGGCAGGGCAACCCTGAGGAGCACTGCCTGGGGGCTCTGCTCTATAGTTAGCTTCAGTCAAGAAAGACTTCCCACATGCCACTGAATCTGTGGGGTCCATCGGGACAGCCTCTATGACTGGATGTCCAAGAGCTAAAGCCCCCAGAAGTCCTACATTCGGGCTGTCTTTGAATGGGAACAATCCAAGTCTACTTAGAAAATGACTATGTGAGAGATGGCTCAGTGATTAAGAGCACTTGCTGCTATTACACACAACTCAGTGTAAGAGCACTCACGGCAGCTCACAACCATCTGTAACTCCAATACCAAAGAATCCAATGTCCTCTTCTGGTCTGTGGGCACCAGGCATACATGTGGTACATGCAACGCATATATACACACAGATAAGCAGGCAAACACTCATACGATATAAATACATCTCAAAAAGAAACTAAGAAAGAATGAATGAATGAATGAACAGAGGGAAGGAAGAGAGAGAGGGAGAATAAATGCCTACCTTGACCCCATCTTGAACCCTCACCCAGAGCCTGGGCCTTGCCTAAGCCACTGTGCTTAGCACACTGCTCCGGACAGGAGATCCCCATGGCTTCCAACATCAGGAGTATCCCTTTCCCTGTGTGGCCATTTTTCTGGCTCTAGCCTCTCTCATCAGACCTTCACTTTCCCAGAATGCCACTCTGCCTCTCCTGAGGTAAGACTAAAACTAAATTACGCTTTTACTTGAAGTGGTTTTTGTTTTGGTTTTTTGTTTTATTTTGTTTTTGGTTTGTTTTAGTTTTTTGGTTTGTTTGGTTATACTATAATAAAAATGGCATATAAGGTAATAAAAATTAGAGCTAAGAAAAAAGGGGGGGGGAACCTAGAGCTAAGAAATTCCCCAATATGACACACACCAGTCTGACTGAAGAGGCAGGCACTCAGCTGGCTCATGATAAGAAAGATGAAAATACCCAGCGGCTTCCCCAGCCCTGGGATTCCAATCCAGAAAGTCTCCACGTCAGTCTCACTTGCCTCTCTTTCCAGATACAGTAACCTTTGTCTGCTTCCCAACATCTCAGACATTTTCTCTTCCAGGCCCCCACACTATCCTCCTTGCCAAAAAAAAAAAAAAAACTCCACAAATTTCCATTCAATTTTCGAGTCATAACTGACATGTTATTTCCTAAATGAGGTCTTTACTAAACCCTATGCCTGGGCAAATTCTTCAGTGTTTGTCTCCATGGTAACCAAGTAACAATCTCTCCCATGCTTCTAGTAAGTCTCTCATGTCAGATCTCAGATGTTACAATGGAGACCACATAGGACCTTCTCAGCAGTGTGTGTGCAAAACAGATCTCCATCACATAATTAAAACTTAAAGAAGAATAAACAAGCCTTCTTTCTCAGCCCCTTGACTACGCTTCCTTAGAGTGGGAAAGGGAAACTGACAGCCTAGAGATGGGCCGGGCAGCAGGAGGAAAGCTGGCCAACCACACTTGAAGGAAACAGAGGAAGTTATCTTTTAAAGGTCCTCCTTGCTTCCTGCGTACTCTGCCACCAGGACAGAGCCCGCCATGGCTCTCATCCCCAAAGCTCAGAGTAGCACTGTGTCCATCAAAGGGAAGCAGAACCAGCCACAACAGACATCTGTTAAGGAGAGTGGGCTAAGGGAATCAGCCAGTGAAAAGCACAGACAATCCCAGGAGTCCACTTTGATGAGGTTTATGTGGTCTCAGAAGGCAGGATGGTGGTAGGGAAGGGACTCTGAAAATACTTTCAATAGAAGCAGAGTTTCTATTTTATGAGGTGAGAAGAGTCATGGTAACAGATGGTAAATGGTCCACATTAGGGATGGATTTAATAAATATCACCAGAGCACACCAGAAAATTGTTACGATGGTAATTTTTATGTTATGTATATTTTTACCACAGCTAAAAAAATAAAAATGTTGGAGGTGGGGAGCCAGGGAGTAGCAGAAAGGCAAGCACACCGGAGGGAACAAAAGCCAACCCTCTCTACTCTAGGCAAGAAGGGCACCTGATGGGGGTGGGCTACGGGAGCCCTGTGGCCCCAGGGTCTCCACGGGGCCCATCAGGTACATGCATCATACTCACGTAGTTTAGAAATGTAGCCACACGATTCCCAGTCCCTAAACGCTTGAAAGCATCTTGCTCATCGCTCTATAAAATTAAGTGAGAGTGAACAAAGACACCCAGCCCAGTACTTACATAGTTAAGAAACGTCGCTAACCTATTGCCCTCCGTTTTGAGGCCGCTGTCAAAGGGTC
This sequence comes from Rhynchomys soricoides, assembly GCA_019843965.1. Classification (NCBI taxonomy): domain Eukaryota; kingdom Metazoa; phylum Chordata; class Mammalia; order Rodentia; family Muridae; genus Rhynchomys; species Rhynchomys soricoides. Next base: position 3,828,339 of record JADRCH010000121.1, read on the forward strand.
GCTGCAACAGACAACAACTTTTACCCAAGTTTGCAACTAACTTACCCACCACCCAAAGGACTGGGACCAAAAGGGTCAAGGGAAGGTAATAAGTATGCCTTCCCCTTGAAAAGCCAGGAATGGGATAGGGTGACAAAGGGAACCCCAGCCAGAACACAACAACGGGGAGGGGGAGAGGTAAGAAAAAATTTCACAGGGACCTTGGCTTTATTATCAAGCCAAACACCCACACATCAACAGGGACGTAACCAGGCTCCACCGGGCTCTGCAGGTGCTTCACCACAGCATAGAATTTTTCCCTTTCACCTGGTAGGTGGAGGAGGGATGATGTGGGAGCTGAAATGTCACTAGAAGCTCCAACTTTCTCAAACCAGCCAGAGAAGAGCCCTCCAAAGACTATCGGTGCCTTACCCTGGAGAAGTCAAAGTGAGGTTCGTACTGTCCCCCCATTCCGTAGTTTGCGACCTGGAAAGGGATTACAGCATTGCATTTGTCACCAGTCTGAACAGCCCCACAGCAGCCCAACTCTCCATGGATACCATCTCCCTAGGCCTGAGAACAACCCCTAACCTTTGTGTGTGTGCTATATGTATGTGGTACATGCAAGGCCCAGAGAAGGATGTCGTGTGTCCACTCTATCATGCTCCACCTTATTCCCTCGAGACAATGAACCTGAAGGTAAGCAGTCAGCCAGCAAGCCTGTCAGTGTTCTCCATGGCATCTGGTGGGACAGTAAAAGGCTTAGTCACACTTGGCTTTTTGTGTGGATGCTGCAAATGTGAACTCAAGGCTCATATGAGTAGACATTTGTTCCTCTGTTGGTGGTACTGTCTGGGGAGGCTGGAATCTGGGACCTGGTTAGCAGAAGTGGAGCACAGGTGTGGACCATGAAGGTTATATCTACTACTGGTTCTGGCCAGCCCTCTGGTTTCTAATCCAGCAAGATGTGAACAAGCTAGGTTGCAAGCTCCCTGCTGCCAAGCCTCCCCACTGTGGACTGAAACTGTGAGTCGAAGCAGACCTCCCTTTTATCAGTTGGCTTCTGTCAGGTCCTTTAATTAGGAAAATAACTGATAGAAAAGATCGAGCCTTCTCTCACACCCTGAGCACCTTGGGAAATCACCTAGCCCAACAGAACCCCTCCCAAGTCCTCTGGCCACAGGGACCAGCCCACCTGCAATAGTTCTGCAGTCTTCACCGTTAGCCCTGTGATATGCTGCATCCGGCGGTTGACTCGGGCCACAACAGGGTCATCATCCTCCTCTAGCCAGGAGCTGGTCAAAAGAAAAGAGCAAAGATGAAAGGCATGGGCAGGCTTAGATGGCGTCCTCTGAGCCCAGTCAAGGCCAGCACTCATGGGCAGCACAGGGTAAATGCTACAGAGAGCGAGGCGGTGCAGCAGGCTGGATAAGCTGGCATCGGCATGCTCTTGCATTCTTTCTGGGAAGCTCCAGGGTTGGGCTTGACTAGCTACCCCACCCCATGCCAGTACTCACCTTTTGGAAACTCTGTAGCTGGCAACCGTGAGGACACCTGTCTTGGGGTCACGCACAGTGGCTCGTGCGAGCTGAAAGAGAGAAAGGGAGGACAGAGTTATCCTTCTTGGTGTTGATGTTTTCCCAGAGAACAATACAGCTATACAGTAGGACAATAACTGCAGAGACTGGCTCTAGCCGAGGTCCCATGATGCTGCAATCTAGTCTCCACTTTCCTCTGTGCTGAGGCCTGGCCACGCCCTCCTTGCTCACTACCTGCCTCTTCACCTATCAGGTCTATGCTGCCAGCACTGTTAAGCTTGTGAATTCTGCTTGGCTCATATGTTCATCTTCCCTGCACGAGGCCTTCCTTGACAGGCCCACACCACACTGCCTGAGCACAGTCTGGGCTTTGATGATTCCACAACACTCAGACTGGGCCATCTCTGAGCCTCGATCTGAGACTTCTCTTAACTTGATCAAGTTTTCCCACCCTTCTGCCAAGAAGCTATCCAAATACTGTATGCTGGGCCTCCTGCCCTGCTGGGCTCCCACTGCTCAGCAAGGAAGGCAGTTTCCAGTCCCTTGGGGCCCTCCTTGAGTCAACAAAGAAAACAGCAAGAATCTGAAGTATGTGAATTCAGAAGCCGCCCATTATGGGCAAACACACACACACACACACACACACACACACACACACACACACACGAATGCCCTTCCTTCCTCTACCTTAGCTCCCAGTCTCCATATAAAGGCTTAACACTACCAGTGTGGACCATCCTAATGAGCTCACATAATGTGAGCCTGGTAAGGACAGACATGTCCAGGTAGAAGTACAGACTTTTTAACAACTATTTGACTGATGCCTACTATGTGCCAGGTGCTAAGCTGGGTGGCTGAGGCATGACCCCTGACCCCTGACATCATATAACTTGGTCAAGTGGAGACAGTAGGAAATCAGCCAGGCAACTGTAGCACACTCCTAAAACCTCATGGGTGAGCGTTAATGTCCTGTGGGAGCACAGCCACGGGGTTGCAGTGGATAGGGACTATGGAGAGCGGGGCTGATCCGAGTCGTTACTCTCTGAGGCCCTCATGTGTCGAAGAAATGTCTGATTCTTGGTGGATTCAGAAATGGCCTGGGACCATGGCCTTGGGACGCAGCTGAAGCTTTGCATCCTAAAAAACAAACCCTTCCCACCCTAAGGGCCTATGGTTGTCAGTCCCAAAGTTGTGTACTCCTCTCTGATGCCCTTGCTCATGAGATACCCTGCATTCCCCTTGTGCAACACTGACTGATTAGCTTCCTGCTGACTTTGTCCTACTGTATGATAGCTTTTCAAGTGGCATTGTCTCACTTATGCCCTGGAAACAGTATATATGATGCCGAACTTCTTTAAAAGCTCATGTGACATAAGACATATCTTATTTGAGACCTCCTGAGCCCACCTGTTCTATCTTCTTTATCTCTGATCTCCCTGGCCCTTCCTCCTTGGGACCCTGCCCCTCTGCCAGTCCAGGTTAGGGTACCAGGCACCTGGGGTCCTGTACATTACAGCAGCAGGGAAGGCCCAGGATGAAAGGGCACTGGCCACAGAATGAGGCTCTGTGATACAGTGAGATGAGAACAGGCTGGAGGCAAGCAGAGAAGGGGTCTGCTGCCATCTTATGGTCAACCTGAAATAGGGAAGGCCTTATGCAGGGGAAGGACAGTCACAATGTGAGGACTATTGTGCCACCTTATGGAGAGCTGACAAAGGAGAGGCCAGAATGGGAAAAAGACTAACAGAATGTTGGAACAAGGGTCAGGGCAAGAGATGGCAGTGGCCTGGAACAGGAGGTGGAAAGAGAGATGGAGAAGAGGAACCATAACAGAAGTGTGGTCAGGAAGTAAATTGACCCATCTGGTCACTTTGCCTCATAACATTCTAATGTGAGATGGCAGCCAGCACACCTGGGTAAGATGGCTTCCCCAGGCTCCTGTCTATGGTTCTTCTCTGAGCCTAGTGGATGGCCATCCCTGCCTGGGGACAACTATTGCCACTAGACTGTGCAAACATTGGAGCCTCAGCATTGGCCTGGTGCCCAAAAAAGACTTTGGGCAGCTGTGCTCTGCCCTGGGGACAGACAGGGCTATTTTGAAAACAGACTGGGGACTCACAGACAGCTGCCAGGCATTCTCCGCAAGCCAAGCTAAGCTCATTGGCCCCACTTCAAAGCCAGAATAGCATCTGTCTGTCCTAGCCTCCGGAAAGAAGAGGTCAGTGCATGATGGCCAATGTGTATGCTTGTCACACGGCTCCTGTTCAAAACAATTATCCCAATGCCAGCTACCTTCCCGATTCATGCTGCTCATGTATGCACGTGCACATAGAGAAATGTTCAATGTCTGAGACTAAGGCAGGAAAGGAATCTCTGGAGACTTTGCCTTGACAGGGCCTCTCTCGGCTAGAAACCAGGAAAAGTTTTCTTTTCTAAAGGACTTTGGAACTGACCCAGGAAGTGAAATGAGTCCTGGTTACAGTTGTCTATACTCATTGACTAGACTGACTCTCAGTGACATCCATGATATCAGCAACAGACCCTGTCTCCAGATGTGCTAGGTCTTCAAACCAAGGCTATTCCAAGGTTCTGAGGCTACTACAGACCTATCTTAGGTCTTTCCATGAGCAGAAGCCCCTGGCCACCTCAGCCACTACAATTCTACTACAAAGACCAGAGGAGGCAGCTAATTCCTCCCTCTCCTTCACCTGTGATGGAGAACATGGGGGAAATGGCAGCCCACAGGTCTCTTCAGAAGAGGTTAAATGGGATCAAATCATCTATGGACCAGGAATTTAAGAATTATTGTATCAACTGACATATATACAAAACCAACAGTCAGTGGTGTACATAGCAGAAACACCAGTTGGATTTTCATAATACTCAGAAACAAGATAAGGATGTCTGCTGCAAAAATGTTGTAGAAATTCCAGGGAGCTCAATAAGACAATCAAGGCGAAGGAGTTCTAAGTATTAGGAAGGTAAAAACAACATCTTCTTTGCTTGCAGATGACAATCCCACAGAGATAACCCAAGAAAGTCAGCCCGAAAGACCCTGAAAGGACTAACTTCTACCACCTCTGATCACACAGGCAAGCTTTCTCCATTTTCTCAAAGGAAAATGAAAATGCATTGGAGACTTTGTGACGGACAACAGCTTGCTAACATAAAACGCTGGAGGCAGGTCCTGCTACACCAAGCTCAATAAACACTAGTTATCACCGTGAGATATAGTTCAAAAACCAATAGTGGGCATATCAGGTTAGGAGCACGGACCATCTAGGGGAGACTTGCTTAACACATGAGGCCCTGGGATTGACTGCCTGCAATATTATACGTCTGTAACTCTGTAATTCTAGCCCTTGGGAGGTGGAGGCAAAAGGATCAGAAGTTCAAGATTATCCACAGATCCATGGATATATATATATATATATATGCCAGCTTGAATTATATAAGACCCTACATTTAAAAAAAAAGAAATATTCATGGGCTGGAGAGATGGCTCAGAAGTTAAGAACACTGATTGCTCTTCCAGAGGTCCTGAGTTAAACTCCCAGCAACGACATGGTGGCTCACAACCATCTGTAATGGGATCTGATGCCCTCTTCTGGTGTGTCTGATGACAGCTACAGTGTACTCATATACATTAAATAAATAAATAAATGTAAATAATTTAGCACATAATAGTGAACTAGTATAACAATGTAACCAGTTAAAATATTCCCAAGGAAAAAATTTACAAAAACAAACCAAAGACTACTAAGCTTAGTAAAAATTATGTAAAGTGTGTTTGAACTGAAAATGTAAACATATGAATAAGTAGAGAAGATGAAGAATATCCAGATTGAAAGGTTGTACATCCTCCTCCAAGTCAAACAGTTCACTGCAGCCCTCCCCCTCACTGCAGTCCTCACCCCTCACTGCAGCCCTCACTGCAATGTTCCCCTCACTGCAGCCCTCCCCCCTTACTGCAGCCCTGATCAGGAGCTCCAGAGATCCCACTTTTCTAGAACTATGTTATTTCCTCAAAAAAAAAAAAAAAAAAAAAAAAAAAAAAGACACATACACCAGCCCTTCAACCAGGTGAACCGGCATTGTCACTGAGATGCCCCACTCCCAACATGACCTGCTATCATAGCTCATGTCTGTTGTCATAGGTCCCTACTTTTCCTTCCCTAGGCCATGAACCTTCAAGGTCAGGCTAAGTCTGCAGCATGTCAATGGACTCATGCTAGCTATTGGTGAGAGTGGGAGGCAGACAAACCTCTCCATAGAGGCAGCAGGAGGGACTGTACCTCGCCCCATCCAGTGCCCCAGCAGGACCCTCAGAGATACTTACTTTGGGCTTAGCAATCTCCTTGATCCTCTCGATTTCTTCGTCAGACATCACATCATAGTACCTGACGATGTGTGGGCTATCCCACTCATCTTCCTCCTTGAAGGGGGCGATGAGGAGCTGTGGCATTCTGTTTCCATGATGGTACCTACAGAAAAGCTTCTTCTGCCTCCGGGGTGTCTGGGGAGCATAGAGCACAGGGCCTGAGCAGAGTGAGTCCTTACCCTCAGTCCCAGTCTGGCTGTCTGCATACACTGGTCTCACCCTCTATGGCCAAGACTGTTGTCAGCTTCACCACAGAAGAAAATCAAAGTAGGAAGTGACCTCACCCAAATGATGCAGCGCCCCTTCTCTCAGAAGGTCAGTCACTTCAAATAATTGCCTTTGCTTACTACCGAGTCTTACATGTCATCTACACCATGACTACCCTGGGGATCTGAGGCATATCCACCCCTATCACGTTCTTCAAACCAACTAGTCAAATGATAGGTAGACACACTGGGGTGAGTGGGACGTACAATAATGCCCTGGAGGATGGGAATTCTCCCTGTAGCACCCAAGGAGACAATCTCCTGCCTTGTGCATCAGAGAATGGCCACCTCCCAGCCTGCCGCGCTGCCTGCCCAGAGCCAGCGCTCAGATCCCTTCCCGGGTCTCACCAGTTTAATGCCCTCTCCTCGACACAGGCTCTCGTACACATCTCTCTCGGGCAGGTAGTCCGTGGGCCTCTCGTACAGGTTGTCCTGGGTTGCCAGTCCAGCGTCTGTCTGATTTGACGATGATTTTCCTCTTTCTCCCTCTAACAACCTCTCAAAGTACCGCAGATTCCCTCCGGCTCGCTCATGGCTCGCGTCTGGAAAAATTGGGAGGTGAGGACAAGGAAGCACAGATATCTGTGAGGTCATCCACAGACATCTGTGAGGTCATCCACAGACATCTGTGAGGTCATCCACAGAAACTGGTCTCTGAGCTGCTTCTTTCCCAGCAGCCCATGGGTACACTATGCTCTGTTGGCTGCAGTGCCGAACCAGGGCATGCCACTCAGGGCCGAAGAGCCAACAGCTCCTTCATCTTGTCTAGAGATGAGGGAGACATGTCATCGAAGCAGAGCATGTTTAGCTAGGAACTGGGGTGGTGGGTTCCTTCTCAGGCCTCCTGGAGGCCCCTCGAGTTCTGAGTTCTGCCTCCTCCCTGTAATCAGCTGTAGCTATTTAAAGCCATTCCCCAGAGCATAGCCAGGTCTAGCAACCATATCACACACTGGCTACAACTAGAAGACACGATGAGATACTAGCAAAAGAGAAGGGCTGCAAGGCAGGCCAAATGGCTCAGCAGGTAAAGGTGCTTGCTGCCAAGCCTGACAACCTGAGTTCGATTCCCAGAACCCATACAGTGTGAAAAGAAAGAACCAAGTCCCTAGAGTTGTACCATATGTACACTGTGGCACTTGCACACTGACACACACACACACACACACACACACACACACACACACACAATTAATTAATTAAATATCATGACTTTTTATTTAAAAATAGAAGAGTCACAGCTCTGGTGGACATCACAGTATCTGAAGCAACCACCACAGAGGATTTCTGTGTCACTTTCCAGACAACCAGATTGAGTGAGCCCCAGAGATGTTCAATGGCTTAAGGTGAGACCACACAGGAGAAGAACAAGGATGTCCTGACCCCCTGTCCAAGCCTCTTACTAACTCACTTGATAGGATCTATAAAACCCTCTGCCCTTGTTGGTCTCACAGGATGCTCAAATGTGAGCTGACCTCACACTTGGGCCCCAGGAAAGGAGTGGCAAAGCCCAGTCCTCCTTACCCCATCAAACTCTAGACAACAACACACCCACGTGTTAGTAAGGGCGCATCTAGCAAGCTTTAAAGACTCAGTGCTTTGGGTCTTGTTCTGTCCTACATCACAAGACAAAGTACAAATGGCATCGTAAGTCCTACTTTAGACCTCAGGTCACTGATAGCTGGAATTACTGTCACTGTAGCAATCCAGAAGTAGTACAACTTGCTTCTCAAGCTATATTTAACACAGTGAAGGGTCCATCCCTGCGGTACAAGCGGTACAAGCACAACACTAGGTCCTTAGTTTTAAAAGTGCCATGGTGTGCACACATGTGCACATGCACTCACACACTCAAGCCCATGACATGCATGCACATGAGCAACACACACATGTACACACAAGGATGTCAGAGGTATCCCTAATATGAGGAGTGTGAATAAGAAGCTACTCGGTGATTGAAACCATTTAAGACAACCATCACTGGCCAGGTAACAAACAAACTGGTTTAGTTCCAAGAGATGATCAAGCAGGAGAGTCAAGTTCCCTTGCTACCCCCAGCCTCTAACCTCCTTACCAAGAGAAAGCAGGCGGCGGGTGAGCTCCACGGCACGGTGCAGGTCACCCAGTTGGAAGACAGCATAACTCAGGTAGTCCAGCACCAGGGATTTGGTAACGGTGGCCTCCTCCCCAGCATCGAGCTGCTTCAGCACCTGCTCCATCCACAGCACAGTGTGGTAATAGTCTCCTTCATTGTAAGCTGAGCGGCCCATCCCAAAGCAGTCATCCACACTCAGCATGGCCTGGTACTTTGTGCCTGAAGCAGGAAAAACAACAGTCAGATTCTGAAATGATGCTGGCTTAAGAAGGGAGATGCTCACTTTAGAAAAAGCCTGGACCACTGAAAGAGGCACATGATCCAAGCAGAATATCTCATGCCATACACCACAAAATGTCATCGATACATGCATAAACAGGTTGGCTTAGTTCAAGTTAGAGTTCATGGTTTAAGGCTCAGAGTCCTTCTCTCAAGTGGGAAGGGGCTTTGTGAGAGGAGTCCAGAAATCCCACCCTGAGGTCAGTGGTGTAGGTCCTGTGAGTCAACACAGGAGAGGATGCTTGGAGGGCAGCTGGCCGTGTAAGTCTGAAAGTAGGAAATGTGAATGAATTCAGGTGACATGAGAGCTACAGGTGAGGGCAGTCACATGCAGGAAGAGTCTGAAGAAGGAACAAACAGAGAAGGTTCGAGGCTGGACCTCAGGGAACACAGATGGAGTGGCATGAGCAGTGACTAAGAGGAAGAAGATATAGGGAATGGGAACAGGTAAGAAACACCAAAGGGGACAAAGAACAAAGACTACAGTCCAGCAGGGATGTTGAAGCATCAGCTCAGCGGGCCTCGTGCCTAATGGGCCATCTGCTGGGGAACAGTTCCAATCTGAGAAACAGCAACAGCTCTAGAGAGATGTGGAGCTTAAGAGAGGTTTGGAACCCTGTCTCAAAAAACCAAAGAGGGGGTTGGGGGGCTTGGGATGGCAAAGATTGTAGACCATAGGAATCTCCCTATTAAGTGCTATTGGGTGTGGCTGGCATGCTAGAACTGTTGGAGCATCACTCTCTTTGCCTAAGGTCCACAATGGGCATCTTCTCAGAAGGAAACTGGAGCAAGGTGGCAGCTGCTGCTGCAGAGACCAGATTCTGTTCATCCTGGTTGTCAGGATTGGGGGTAGGTTTCTCAGGGAACATGGATGGGATGTCAAGAGAGTAAACACAAAATGGAGTCATAGACAGGCTGAAGATTAAGGGGCTTCTGGGCCCCTTCCATCTCTCCACAAGTCTCCATGAATCTCCCCTGACTCTTTGGGCCCAGGAACCTATTATGGGCAGGATGTGTAACACAGATAAACAAGCTGTGGTCTGGACCTGAATGGAGCCTGGATGTGCAGACCTTATTGAATACCTACCAGCTGTGTGACTCTGGACAATTTACCCAGCCTCAGCCTCAGTCCCCTCTCTAAACAGATGTATCTATTTACATAGAGACACCAGCATCAGTTTTAAAGAGCTGATGCCAAAAACTCAATGAGATGACATATGACGATGTTGCCTCAGGATGTTAAGACTAGCAGCCACAATCAACATGTCTTGTGAATGCCAAGAATGTGAAGAATGACTTCCAGAACTCAGCATCCTCCCTGGAAGCAAACTCAAGTGTCTGTTCCCTGAACTCCTTGTACAGCCCTCCACAGCTAAGCTGAGTGTGGAAGGGCTATCTGACAGGGGGGAGCCCAGAATGTGTAAGGGTACTGGAGCACAGAGATGAGGATGCTGACAACTGTAGGCAAGGAAGTCAAGGAAGCAGTGGGTCCTCAAAGACCACCTATAGGTCACTCCTGAAAGCTGAGCATTGAACTCAAGTGGATAACACAGAAAATTATCCCAAGTAAGCTGGAGATATGAAAAGGGTCAGAGGGCATTAAAGAGACAGAATCCACAGACTATGATTGTGGCTTAGGCTGCCAATGGGCAGAGGTGCTTTTTGCACCTAAGATAATGAGGGTAAACAGTTTAAAACCAGACTGGAATTTCAATCTGGAACAGTTGAAGTTTGTGCAAACCATAGAATGTCCAAGTAGAGATGTCTATAGGCTCTGGCCTATCCTGGCTGGAAGCCCAGGAAGCATGCACTGACAAGGAGCATAGATCTGTGTATCAGCCATGTGTGGTAACACATCAAGTGGCGGAAACCACGAGCCTCTGCTGGGGAAGGGCTCAGAGTGAACAGCGGGTGAAGTTCTGGACAGTAACTCCCTCTGTCCTCTGGCCCCATTCAGGACACCCAGGGGCCTACTCACTGTGGAAGGACACTGTCAGGATACAGCTCCATTCTACCACCAACCATGCCTCAGTGCTACAAGTGGAAAAATTTCCCAGAATTACCTCCTCATTCTGGTCTCATGGTTTGGCTTGGCCCAACACCTGACTGAATCAGGAATAGAGAACCGTCCTCCCATCCTCCTCGTCAGCTCAGGAGAGTCCTCCACATCAAGAGTGTGGTCCTTGACTAACTAGTAACAGGACACCCAAGAAGAACAGCAGTTCCTACAGCCTGTGGGTCTCTCTGCTGTAGCTCCCCTAGGCTCCCAAGGAGTGAGGCGGTGTTTAAATCATAATGAGGTCCAATTGGATTCTTGGGTGTATGGTCTCAAATAACCCCCTAAGGCCAGCAAATCTTATAACCACTAGCAGTGGGCAGTAAGCAAGAAAAAAGGCCAATTTAAAGAACAAACAAGCAAAAGCAGAGGAATGACTTATCAGATGAGTCAAAAGAGAAAAGTCAGAGATCAGCACCCAGAAGAGAAAGAAGCAATCTGAGACAGATGCTATGATGACGTTAACGCTATACCTGCCATCTGCCAGCTGGCTTTACTGGCCAGTGTTCCTGGTGAGTTTGAAGAACAGAATCACAGACAGAAGGGATAAAGTCTCTGTGGGTACAGGAGTATGTGGGAAACAGGGAAAATAAATCACTACCCAGCAGCCTCAGCAGAAGAGGAGTCATGGGCTCAAAAGAACATTGGATCTAGGGTAGAAATACAAGAGATGGACATAAACCGAGACCTCATAAAAAGTCAGATGACAGAGAGCAGGGAAAGGGGGGAGAAACAAGAAATGTATATGAACTCAAGGAGAGAGCCCAGAGAAGTAAGCACTGAATGGAAGGGAGCAGACTAAGATGCCAGTGGGCATACGCAGCAAGCCTGCAGATCAGCCTTGGACAGAAAGCAATGAGAGGCTCAGGGATGGAAGCAGGTCTACCGGCAGATGGACGATCGTCTGGGAGTGGGATGCTCAGGGAGTTTCCTGAGCTACAACCTCAATTCTCTCCTACTCTAGGGGAGAGGTCTTGGCTAATATCTGAATCAAGGCACTGGGGTAGGGATTGAAGCATGGGAGACTGGCACCAAATGGAAACCCAAAAGATCAGCACCAACACCAATAGTGAGTCACACCTAAGCCAGTCTGACCTGTCCAGACACTGAGAAGACATAAGTAAACGCAGGTGCGTTACCTGGAAGCTCCCCTCTGGAAATCGTGTCCGGATCCAGTTTGTACGTGTCCTGAAGTCTCATCAGGGCTCTGGCAGCTCCAGACTCGTCCTCATCAGTGGGGAAGAACTGCCGCTGAACTGAGAGGTTGGCGACAAAACCTTCCAAATGACAGTGAGAACGGAGGTCACTCTTGACCCAGCGAACAGTCTCTAGGTCTCTGGCTAATGGGATTTCCCTGTCTCTTCCCTCAAAGGCTGTCAGCAGGCTGGAGGCTCAATGGCGGAACACCCGTCTGGCATACATTCGGGGTGCAGCACCAAAATAATAGTAGTAACAACAACAATAAAGCATTTCCCTTCCTCAGGAAGTCCTCTCTGGGGAGTCCTCTACAGAACCTTCTTAGCCCTCCCTGTGCTGTTCATTTGGAACCAAAAAGCCCTGCACACAGCTTAATACATAAGAGTTTAGTTGTCAGGGTATGAGCGCTCTGTTTTGAACCCAAAGCCACAGCTCAGAGCCTAGACAGAATTGACCACTGAAGTGGCCACAGGTGGCTTTTCCAGGGCCCTAAGCCCTGGTCCCAAGCCAGAGACACAACTCCTGTTATTTCAGGACTCCAAGTAGAAGCCGGCCTTGCTATACTAATGATTGAGGCCTTTGAATTTGCTTAAGAACTGGGGAGACTAGGAGGGAACCTCTAACACATTCTGTCCCTGGCCCCTTTCCAAGAGTAGCAGCGCCCACTGCTACCCCCTCTCATCACAGCAAGCCAGGGTGTCAAAAGCTGCTACATCATCTTCTTCACAGCCATATGGCCAGGAACTTGGAAGACTTTAGTATACAAGAAAAAGAAAACCCCCTAGAAATACCCACACAGCACTGTTAGGGTTCCCCCTTATCTCAGGGGCAAGCAGCCAACATCAGAGATGAAAACAAATGATTGCTCTCCTGGCCTGTCTCATCACCTTCCAGGTAATCACAGCATTTCCAGATGTTGATGTGGGGGGTGGGGATGACGAGATCAGACATTGGAGTTCGGAGATCTATCATCTGCATCTGTGCAGGCTTCCTTGCCTACCACTCCAGAAAGCAGGCAGAACAGCCTGTTCTGAGCTGTTCTGAGCAGCAGGCCCAGCCCAGGAAGGGGGGTGGGGGGGGGGCCTTATGGGGGTGGGGTCTGGGAAAGGCAGCGGGCTTCTGGAGGCAGTGAGCTCACAGGCACAGTTCCAGAGGCTCTGAGCTCACCAAACCCTCCCCAGAGACTACCCAGCCCCCAGCCAACCCCAACCCCAGCTGGTCACGTGGCTGTAACCAGTCTCAGCCAAAGAGACAGCTAGTCTGAAGTTAATCAGCACTCAGCATCATGAAGGGGCCCAGCCCAGCCTGAGGCTGGGAATCCTGTGGCCCACCTCCAGCCCACCCTTCCATTACCAAGATCCCCTTGTCTTGGTGGCAGGAACATACTCACTCACTGAAGGTACTACCCCAGAAAAACCTTTTAACAAATCTGTGCTCTGCCCTGTAAATACCATTTCTAGGTATTTAACTTAGAAAAACAATCAGAGGCAAACCCAAAATGCATGTAAGAGAGGGCTGAAAATTTGGAAACAACTCCAGGTGCAGTATCACTATGAGATGACCATCCAGCCATTACAGTCATGGCGCAGGCACACTAAGCTGCATCTACAGAAGCTGGGAAACCCAGGGCTGAACGCACGTTTATGTCAAATCCACACAGACATGCTTTGTTTGCAAAAGACACACGTAGGAAAGGTTCAGATGAAGCCTCTGTTGTCCAGCTTGCCTCAGCCCACTTGACTTTATTTGTAATTCATTCATCCCTTAGAGCAAATGAGTGTTCACTCCTTTAATCCACGTATAGATCCATTTTTAAATAACATGTTTGTACACATAAGCAGATTCTTTTTGTGTGTATGAACGTGTGGTGTTTGTAAACGTGTATATGCGTGTTTTCACTGGGTGGGTGCACACGGATGCATGCAAATGCATATGGAAACTGAAATTTGAAGTCATGTGCCTTCGTCAATCACCCTCTATTTATTTACTGAGGCAAGAGCGCCCATGTGATCCCAGAGCTCATGGATCAGCTCGGCTAGCTAGCCAGCTTGCCTGGGAAATTTCATCTCTGCCTCCCAAGTGCTGGGGTGATGCCAGACACACTGCCTGGCTTCCCATGGCTTCTTCTTCACACTTGGATGGTAAGGACTTCACCCACTGGGCCATCTTACCAGCCCAAGATTATACAGTTTTTAAAAGTGTTTTTAAAAGTCTATTTTATGTGTATGAATGAAAGTTCTGCCTGCATGTGTGTCTGCACCATGTGTGTCTGGTGCCTGCAGGGGTCAGACTACCTGGAACTGTAAATACAGATGGTTGTGAGCCACCATATAGGTCCTGTGAACCAAATTCAGATCCTCCGAAAGAGCAACCAGTTCTCTTAAACACTGTGCAATCTCTCCATTCCCCGAGATTATAATTTTAATACTGTTTATCATGGAGCTATTGGATTAAGCATCGTGATTTTTATGTGATATATTCTATATTCCTGAAGTTTGTTGTTATAAAAAGATGTGTTACTGACGTATAATTAGAAAATGCCATTACCAAGAAGCACTACAAAAGGACAGGAAGTGATCGTTTATACACTTTTAAAACAAACCAACTAGGACAGCTCCAGGCAGAAGAAGACAGGCACACAGACACAGCACACAGCTGATCTCCGCTCACTGTCCCTCACCTGCAGCGGTGTCCTGAAGGACAAGATCCCCCAGTGCAGGCCAGTCTGTGTTCAATCGCTTCACCAGCTTATAGGCATTCACAGGATGAGCCAGGTAGCCCTCGGGGTCGGCAGCTGACTTGCTGGTCAGGGCTTCCATCTTGCTGGCCCAGCTGCAGAACCAAAGGAAAAGGAGACTACCACACCCACCTACACAGGGTGCTAATTTCCCTGGTGAGGTCCAGGGCTCTTTCATCAAGAGATGATAAAACATGAATATTGTAACTGCCTAGATACTTGTAGCCCTTAATCTAGGTAAGAGCTAGGAACTCTGATGTAAATTAAAAAGAAGGGAAAAGATGGCAGCTTCCTAACCCCTATACTCAGCATAGGTTAACTGTAGGTCAACTCCCCGGGTCACGCTCAATGACTTCCTCTTACAGACACCTTGGATGGGCTCGGGAAGAGAGGCAGCAGGAATGACTTAGTGTGGGGGTCTTAGGACATTGGACACCTCTTAATCTTGGCGAGCTTGGCTTCCTCCACAAGGATGTACTCCTTCAGAGACTGAACGAGGTCCTTCTCTGCGTAAATCAGGTCAGTCATGTGCCCTACAGGAGAGAAGCATGGACCAGTGAGAAATGGATGAGGAATGGCTAGCCTAAAATACCAGTACAGAAGAGAATACCCCCACCAAGTACATGCCAGTAAATTAGGAATCACAGGGACTGGTAGTTACAGGGGCCTATTCATTCACATGGCGGTGACCCCTGACTTCAGGAAGACAGGGGCAGAGGTGTCAAGAGGATGCCTGGGCAAAGCACACATGCATTGGGAACTACTTTAGGAGAAGTTCTAAATCTCATTCTCCCATTGTCAGCCAGCTGGTCCTGTCAAAGGGGCATGGACATCAAAGGGCTCATTACATGGAAATCAGCTCTTAACTTTCGGTTGAAAAGCAGAGAATCTGGTCCTTGGAATAGAGAATGTCCACTGCGTAGACCAGCCTCTTGCCAAGGACTGAAAAACACCTGAAAGTTACTGGCAGTCTGGCCTTCCAGAGAGGAAAGCCCAATGCAGAAAACTGCCTCCCAAGATGCATTTCATCAGAATCTCCTGGGGGTGCAGGGGTCAGGGGTGGGGGAGCCTTTGTAAGTTCCACTCTCCCTAGACTGGTCAAAATCAATGACTAAACTATCCCACCCTGAACGAGGCTCAGACAGTGACAGCTCCTTGCACTTAACTGAGGGCTGCTTAGGTAGACTAGAGATCTATTGCCACATACCAATGGAGGTAAAGAATTCTGCCTGCACCCAGCTCAGGACACCAAACCAGGACATCAGCAACACCAACACCTGGAGCTTCATGACTGGAAAGGGCAGTATCTGCAAGGCATTCAGGAACAGTCATCAGATCGACACAGTGGAAAGGCATGGGTGGCACATGCCTGGAAACTCAGACTCAGACTGAGTTAGGAGAGACAAAGTTCAAGGCTGCCTGGACTATATAGCAAGACCCTGTGAGAAGACACATCCATACACGCTGTGCACATACATAAACACACACTCACATATGTCACTAAATAAGGCATTCGGGATCACCCAGGGGATGGGCCAGAACATGGAACCAGGGACATGCGCTCACTTCTGGTTCCTGCCTGCATTTTGTTTATTTTGTTTTCCTTTTTGGAGACACAGTCTCACTGTAGAGCCCGGGATGGCCTGGAAGTCATAATCTTCCTGCCTCAGCCTTCCAATTGCTAAGATTATAAATGTATGCACCTGACCTCCTGCCTGCCTGTGTTTCTTACTTTCTAATACACATGTCAGGATAGTGTCAAGAGCCACAGGGAGGAGGAGCCAATTCTGAGAGTTGGTTCCCAAGATGTCAAGATTATCGAGATCTGAGGAGGAGAAGAAGCATCTCTGCAAGCTCCACCCTCCCCAAACCAGGGATGGAGGCCATGGCATTCCAATGTGAAAGTGGTCCTCCAGCAGGGACCTCCCTTTGTACATGAACTGAGGGTTGCCCATACAGAGAAGGGCCCTGTTGCCACATACCAATAGAGATGAAGGATTCAAGGACCTGGATCCTGTCCGTAAGGAAGTGACAATACAGAAGAGACAATGACAAAGAAAACTGAGATAACATGGCCAGGGAATCAAGCAAGCTGAGGTACAGAGCAGATAGTTAGCAGAAGAGAAAAACTGACCTCTGCCAGTCTGCACCTGCTGCAGTGGCAATTCTGAACAGACTATGACTCTTCTTGTACTGAGACACCTTCTTTGGCCACTCCCTACTCATTCACAAGTATTTACTTACATCCCAGAGATTCCAGGCACCAAGCTAGGTGTTCAGGATACAAAGGTGAATCAGTCACACACAGCCAAAACACTAGGGCTGGGCTGCTGACATGGGGACGAAGCCAGTCACTGCCTTCTCATCCGACTAGAAATAGACACAGTTCTGAGGGATGCAGCAACAACCTGGGACAAGCCTCACTGGCAGCCAGCCTGAGTACATAGTGGAGCCTTCAGACATGTCTCCCCATACAGCCATACAGCCCAGAACGTGCTGAAAGGCCAGACCTAGCTAAACCTTGCCTGTTCCTCCTCTCCTTGTTCCAACTAAGCCAAGTCTCTGGAATGGCTCAGATGGAAATTTACTATCAGATGGAAAGCAAAGAAAATAGAGAAGACAAAAATGTCCAAAAATATGTAGGGAAATCTCAGAGTTGAGAGGCTCTCTGATGTGGAGGGCCAGCCAGCTGCCCCTCAGTATAAGGGTGATTCTCTGCCCAAGCAGGAGACCAGACCAGATCTGGATGGAGTAGGGGCTCCATGCATCTCCCAGCTGTGTGGCCAGTTACAACTCATACCTAGTCAGAAGTCAGGCAACACAGTCGGGAAACACAGCCTCTTCATCCCTTTCAAACACCATCCCCAGGCCATACCTGAAAGCAACCAGGTTTCTTTATTACATGAATGCCAGCTGTTATTTCTCTGGAATGTGCTGCCTGGCTTAGATGAGTCCATCCACAGACCCCAGCCTGGAGACACAGCCTCAAAGAATCACACATGGGTTTTAGGAAGTGACTTACCAAGTGCCTTCAAAGTCCTGTTCTGGCAGGGGAGACAGGTATGAAAATCCTGCTGGCCCAGAGAACTAGGTACCCCCAGGCAAGCTGCTCTCAGGCTGCCACATTGCCACTACCGTTCCAAGCAGGGGCATCTGCTCATTTCTTCTGACCCCAGGGCCCCTGAACTCAAAAGGCTTCATATAAAAAGTCACCACACTTGGGTGAGAGGAGGCGCTTAGCCAAGTGCAGCAGCACTCTATAGTATGGGGAATGCTACATCAGAGCTATACCCAGCACTCACCCTGGCAGAAAAAGTGGGAATTCGTGTGTCTTGCCCAGGGCCAGTGCTGCCAAAAGCCTTCCTAGGAGTCCTCAGAAATCCATGAAGAACAATCCAGGAGGTGGTCATGGTCAAATTCCATTTTATGAAACACAGCACCAAATAAGAACATTGCTGAATTTTATGAGCAACCTCAGGGTTTAGAATAATGTCTACCTTGTATTCTTCATCAGATTTGTCCAGACAAAATACAAATAAAGAGTTTACACTTTGTAGAGTGAATTAATATAGGCTATATAACAATAAACACTGTATGGACGTCAACATAGAAAGATCAAAGCAGAGTCGGGCAGTGGTGGCGCACGCCTTTAATCCCAGCACTTGGGAGGCAGAGGCAGGCAGATTTCTGAGTTCGAGGCCAGCCTGGTCTACAGAGTGAGTTCCAGGACAGCCAGGGCTACACAGAGAAACCCTGTCTCAAAAAACCAAAAGAAAAAAAAAAAAAGAAAGAAAAAAAGAAAGATCAAAGCAGACTGTCAAAGGCCAGCCCCCAATAATACATGTTGTATGCTCCATGTTTTGAAAGGAAAAAAGTTATGTATGTGTGTGTGTAGGAAAGAATTATGCTCTAACTGTATCTCAGCGACGTAATTTTATTTTTCTTTTTATCTTTGTTATCTTGATCTTTCTACAAGACATTCTACTAGAATTTCTTTAAAATATACATATTTTGTAATATGTTTAATATGTAAGGGAAACAAAGTAGGACATTCTCAACTGAACTCCAAAGGGGCCTTGGCAGTCCCAGTGTCTGGACCCCTGTGGGGAGGTCTTGCAAAGCCTGCCAATGTCCCAGTGACAGTAATTCACCCACCAGGCAACTGGCACCGTTTTCTCAGCAAGGTGATTCCAAGACACACAAGCAGAGGTCCTGCAGCGAGCCTGCTCTTTGGAAAGTACATTTATAACCTGGCCAAGTAGCCATGAAAAGATGTTTCCAGCTGCAAACCAGCAGCGTCCTCAGCTTCTCCCCTTACCTCATTGGGGAAAGACCCTCTGCCAAGCTCCCAGCTGCAGCCCAAATGCTACGGCTTGTGCTTTAACAAAGCATTTAACAGCCTAGAGACTGAACATGAGTTTGCAAATACGTCTTGCCTGATCTTGGGCAAAATGCTGTCTGCCTTCAGGGAAGGGATAACTCCCCTCAACAGGACTCTTCAACCTCTTTTTGCACCACAGCCCTGCCTGCTGCACTATGGCTAACTCTAGGCTGGCAGAGCTGAGAGGACCCAGGTACTCTTACAGTTGTGCACAGGTTCCAAGTGGTCCTGCTAGTGAAGCACATGGATACCTGTACAACCCCAGAAGTACACCCAAGTCTCATTACCAGACACTGTGCCTCAGCCATCACCCTGGTCTACCTGTAGCACACCCTTCAGCCATGCAGTCCCCGCCTGCTCTCACCTCTCCACCTCTGGCCTGGCTTCCCTCCAACTCTGTTCTACCAAGTAGCCAGCAAGGCTTGCCGAAGCCCTTTGGCTAGCCACAGCTAGCAAGATATGGTCCAAATACCTTAGCCCAAAGGGCCCTTGTAGCTCTGTGAGCTGGCCCTGCTACCTTCTCCAGCCCCATTGCACCACCCCAGACCTCAAACCTTCAATGACTTCATATGAAAAATATTTACCTTCACCAAGAGTCTTGTGAGAGCAAGATCTCTGTTCAGTGAAGCCAAAAGATCTCCTCTCTCCCAAGAGTCCTCCTGAGTCTCATCTCTCGGTGTCCATTTAAGAAAGCACATAAAGGGTCAGTAAAGGGACTCTCTGGCCTTAGACCTGCAGCCCCATGGCTCTCACCAGAGGAAATGAGAGCTGAATGGGCCTGACAAGAATGCATGTGTCCAGTAAAGTATATCTGTCCTGACATCATCTCTGTTCAGAACATGAATGCTGGGTGCCGGCAAAGCCACCGTCTCCTGCTTCAGTAACAGAACAGTGTGTAGCAGAGAAGCTGTCAAAGTCTGCATGCCAACATGAGCTGGGTTCCCATCAGGGTCTCAACAAACGGTCAGGTTGAACTTAACTTACCAAAAATAACTTCAACAAAAGATAAAAGGCATCCCTGCCACCTGCAGCCATGCCCCAGGCCCCAAACATCAACTCTCCCTCCACCAGGTAGAAGACACTGTTGACCCAAGGCGATTCTAAGGCTCCTCCTACTCCATCTAGACTAGCCTCTCCAGTGGCTACAGAGGGACCAGACTGAGGAGCGAGGGAGCCTCAGCTGATGAAGGGTGAAATATTAATGGGAGTCGACACTTCCTCCAAATACCTTCTGTAAGAAATCATCCATAGACATGGATTCAACACAGAAGTAGACCCAAAATGGCTGAAGAGCCAGCAGATCTCCACACAGAGGGACCAGCTTGCTATGGCACCCCTGGTTGTTTCCCATTCTTCTCTCCTTTCCCCTCACCCCAGCTGCCCTGCAGTACACTTTTCCAATAAGTATTAAGCACTTAAGCTCTGCCTTGGGCTCTGTTTTCTGGGAACCCAGTCTAAGATAACCACGGTTTATGTTTCCAAAGATCTTTCATTTCTACCATCTAATTCTCACAAAAACCTTGTAAGCCAGATAATCATCTCTGCTCCAGATACAATACTCCTGCCTTGTCCACAGAGAATAGCTTCCAAGAACCCCAGTGCATGCCTAAAACCACAGATAGTATCAAGCCCTGTATATGCTGCCTTTCTTGGTGAGTACATACCTATGATAAAGTTTAATTTAAGAATTAAGCACAATGAGAGATTATCAACGGAACAAGGTAGAATAATTTTAACAATGGACTGAAATGAAATGGCCAGTGCTGGGGCCACTACTGAATTGGTTACTTGAGCAGGATGACTGTTAATACTGTACAGTCCACCTGATTAAAAAAAAGACGGAAGGACTAACAACAGGTAGTGTATACTGCACAGATACACTACGGAAGGAATGATAGGCTGGGAAGGCCAGCACAGCGTGGCAGAGTCCGTCACACAGGAGAGCTTACAGCTGTTATGTCTACTATTTTCCAGTGACTATTTCACGGCATGGTTGACCACGGATGATGGAAATTACACAGAGCAGGAATGAGGACACACTGAGTACAGTAAGCAACATAAGAAAGACCACCGAGGCTGCTGAAGGCTTCCTAGACCAGACACGTCGGCAAGCTAAGCTCCCCATCTAAGGCCCCTTGTGCAAGACACACTGATACCATCTGATCTTACTCAGTAACCTATGCCACCTCATAGTAGTGTGCCTTCCTGAAACTGGGAAGCCACACTGCACTCAGATTGAAAAGTTAATCATGGGTGCCCCAAGGATTCACAAATAAAAGCCCGTGACATCAGTACTTGAAGCCCACCAGGAAAAGGAGAGC
The DNA here is from genome assembly GCA_019843965.1 of Rhynchomys soricoides. Lineage (NCBI taxonomy): Eukaryota > Metazoa > Chordata > Mammalia > Rodentia > Muridae > Rhynchomys > Rhynchomys soricoides. Next base: position 3,849,566 of record JADRCH010000121.1, read on the forward strand.
TCGTGGACGAAAAGTAACAACACAATTCCCTGAACTCAAGCGGGTAGTTACTTCTACTGGACACATCACACATCAGCCAGCCCAGCTCTGACACACAGGGAGCAGGTACACCTGCCATGGGGTTAGAAAGACCCGGAGTTAAGTCCTAACTCCAACTGTCATTTCCTGGCTTTGTGACGAGTCCTAGACGTCCTGATCCTCAGTGTCCTCATTTATACAATGGAGATCACCCTTAGGGCCGATACTTGATAGTTCCGTGTGTGAACTGAATTAGAAGACACATGCCAGCAAGCTGTCAATCATCGAGCTGATTTTGACCAATCAGAACCA